>MJUU01043347.1:79177-132433 GCA_002080025.1 Modiolus philippinarum | reverse complement strand
ATCTGTCCCGTTTCCCTATAGTATAAAAACATACGAATAAAACCCAATACAGGTAGACTACTAACTCCATGACCGCGATCTTGAAAGGAGAGAAAGACAATACGTAATTTAGAAAGATTGGTCAAGGGGTGCTCGCCCCTAAACTGCCTACTAGCTCAAGGAGCCCAGTCAGCTGGTAGAACACTGTCGCACTACGGAAGAAAAATCAAACTCAAAACTTCTCAAAGGGTTTGGTCAAGAATCATAATAAATTTCAGTATCCGTGAGTGGCCAGTATGCAAGCAGAATATCTTGCCGATATACGCTATTACGTAAAGAATGTAAGTTCCGTCCCAGCTTTTCTGGATTTTTAATCGATTTCTGGCATTTTTAACACTATTTCCGTACAATTGAGGAGTAGAAATGCCCATTGTAATAAGCTGTTTACGAGTAACGCCATATTAAGGTATAACATGTTCATATCTATTACAAACTTCTTAAACGTATTCAACAACTTATGAAATCTGTAACCCTGTTGTAAAAGTTTGGCTGTGATAGTACGGTTACGTTCATTGAAATCATCAATAGTAGACGTTCATTGAAATCATCATTATAGTAGAAAAAACTCGTGCGAATCGTACCAATTGAAAAATATACACTCTGTAGGAAGGAGCGATCGGAATGTCGCCGTCAAGAAAAGGGAAATTAGTAATAATGAAATCAAAATCGCCCCTTTATCATATATTTTGGTTTTGAATTTACCAGGGTCAATAATGATAGATCCAGAAAAGGGCAACATTTGGAATATTTGTTAGCTTTATTTAATTTCAGTTGTTGTGGATAAATAATGTTTACATAATCTAAAAACTGGGGATTATCAATAGTAAGGATATCCTCAATATACCTGCTGTTATCATTGAAAATAGAAATAAGTTTATCACTGTTAGATATGTTTCCATATTGAAGTTTTTTCATGAAATCTCGTTCGTAAAAGTTCTGCAATGAGAGGGGCACAATTTGTACCCTTGGGAATACCTATGACCTGTTTATAAATAGTGTTGCCAAAACGAACAAAAATATTGTCGAGCAAAAGATTGAGTGCATTGATCATATCATAAAACTTGATATGAATGACGTAATGAACTTGTTATGAAGGAAGCAATTAAACTTGTTATGAATGAGGTATAAGTGACGTAATCAAACTTGTTATGTATGACGTAATTAATATCGATGCAGCATCCCGTGAGGATGCCGTTTAACAGTTAAACATTTCGCATGCGCCAAAGGAAGTGGAAAAATTAACCTTAATTTATTATTTTAATGTTATTCTAATTTATTTTAATTAATTTTAAATTAATTTTATTTTTTTATTATTTTATCTATATTTTTATTTATTATATTTTTAATTATTTCAATTAATTATGTTATTCTAATTTTCTGTTTTATTTTAATATTTTTTAATTAATTATTATTTAATATCTTTATTTTAATTTAATATTTTTTTATAATTTAGTTATTTTTATTTTATTTATATATTTTTGTTTTTAATTTTTTATTGTTAATTATTATTATTAATTTGTTCAATTTCTAATGTTATAATATAATTTATTTAAATTGATTTTATTTTATTATATTATTTTGATTTTCTGCTTTATTTTAATTTATTTTCATTTAATTATTTTTTATTTTTCATTTTAATTTAAGATTTTTTATAAATGAATTACCTTTATTTTATTTAATTTTTTTTTGTTTTTATTTTTTCTTATTTATTATTATAATTAATTTATTTAATTTCTAATGTTGTTATGTAATTTATTTTAATTAATATAGTTTTATTCTATTTTATTTTGTTTTTTGTTTCATTTTTAGCTCACCTGGCCAAAGGCGTCACTCGGCGTCCGTCGTTCGTCCGTCAACTTTTATTCAAAGATCTTTTCCTCTGAAACTGCTAGGCCAATACTTACCAAACTTAGCCCGAATCATCACCAGGGTATGCTCTTTCAAGTTTGGGATTTTTATGTCCATACACCACATGGGCGATGTTACTAAAAATAGAACATAGGGGGTAAATTGCCGTTTTTGCAAATTACTCGAGAACCTTTACAGATATCAAAACTCTGACGGTGTAAAAAGGATCAGCATGATGAGATATACCCGCCCCGCAATTTTGAAGAATATCCGATAACCAATCTAGGAGTTATTGCCCTTTTCCCGTAAAATTTTCGTTATTTGTTACTTTTAGTCTTATATATTGAAAATGGTAGAGGATAGAAGTAAAGTTTAAGTAACAAAAATCGTCAGCATAGTAAGATCCATATTTCCAGCAAGTTTGAATAAAATCTAACAATCCATGTAGGAGTTATGGCCCATTTTTCTTTGAATTTTCACGATTTTTTAACATTTTTAGCATCTCGTCCAAGATGGCCGCCTCTAGGAAACATAGTTTAACAAAGGACCCTATGTGAAATGCATTCAAAGATCTCCTCTTATACCACTGAGCCAATGTAGACCAAATTTTGTCTCAATAGTACTCAGGTGGTCCAATTTAAAGTTTGTGATTTTTTGTAGTTGTACCTCATCCAAGATGGCCGCCAGCGGGGAACATAGTTTAACATAGGGACCCTATGGGAAATACATTCAAAGGTCTTTTCTCCTTAAACCACTATAAGCCAATAGGAACCAAATTTGGATACAATTGTCCTTGGCTGGTCCCTTTAAAGTTTGTGATTTTTATATTCGTACCTCATCCAAGATGGTCGTCAGCACAGGACATAGTTTAACATAGGACCCTATTGGAAATGTTTTCAAAGATTTTCTCAGAAACTACTGAGCCTATTGGAACCAAACTTGATCACAGTAGTCTTTAGGTGATCCCCTTGAAAGTGTGTGATTTTTATGTTCATACCTCATTGAAGGTGGCTGCCAGCAGAGAACATAGTTTAACATAGGGACCCTATGGGAAGTGCATCCAAAGATTTTCTCCTCTGTAACTACCAAGCCAAATTCAACCAAACTTGGTCACAATAGTCCTTGGCTTGTCCCCTTCAAAGTTTGTGGTTTTGACGTTCGTACCTCATTGAAGATGGCCACCAGCGTGGAACATAGTTTAATATAGGGACCCTATAGGAAATGCATTCACATGTCTTCTCCTCTGAACCCACTGAGCCAATTGGAACCAAAACTGGTAACGATTGTCTTTGGGTGTTCCCTGTCAAAGTTTGTAATTTTAATGTTTGTAACTAACCCAAGATCGAAAATGTAACATCTGGTGAACTGATTCATAGTATGAATTGGTGGTCTCTTCGTGACAATGAATAAAACCAGTCACAAGGTGAGCGATACAGGCTCATTTGAGCCTCTAGCTAATTTATTTTTATTTTTTTTATATTTTAATTTATATATTTAATTTAATTATTATTATTATTATTTTATTTTGTTATTCTAATTTAATATCTATACCTATTATTAATTAATTATAATATTATCTTAATTTAATTTTAATTAATTTTCTATTTTATTTTATTATTTCAATTTAATTTTAATCATTTCAATTAATTGTTTTAATTCTTTTTAATATTATTTTTTAGACAACAACTCTAACTCTAAATCTAACCCTTAATGTCTCGGGTTTCTTCTATCACGGCTGCAAAGCTGATTCTATTAGGTTAGCGTTCATATAGGGGAGATAACTCGTAAAATGAAGCCCTAACCCAAATTCATGAATTCTAATTCTGGTCAAAAAGCTAACCTTAACCCTAACGCAAGGACAATATTATTGATGTACGTTCTCTAATAATACACAGTTATTTCCCATTTTATCCATATATTTCCTTTTTATAAGAGATATTTCCCTTACCTAATTTGCTATTGGAGATAACGCGTGATTCCTTATTATTAGAGTTATTTCTCTTTTCCATAATCCTAAGATGCTATTGGAGAAAACTTGTTTACTTATGCTGCTTATGAGTGGTTTACAACCAAAACTATATAACTCATGAGTATATTTTAACAATGCTCGCATGCTCATTTCACTATATTGCTGCTGCTGCTGCACCAGATACAAGGTAAAATTGCTGCTGCTGCTGCTCTTGGTGGTGGTGGTGATAATGAGATAAAAAAACAATTTAAAAAAAAAAAACTCTTTACATTTTCACTTCTTCATTTGATTACACTTTGACAGGGTCACTCTGCATTTCACCAGGCTTGTGACTGTATAGTTATAGGCTGCATTTCACCTTTCCTCCCATCCCGAACGTCATTGATTTATATTTTACATGGAGTCGTTGCTATCTTCAGTCGATGGTGGGTCAAAATCATTCAATACTCCATCAAACAGATACTGTCTTATCTACAGCATACCACAGCCCTCTCTAGTATCGTAGTTCTCTTCTTCTTTCAAACGCTGGGCTGTCTTTCTGATCTTTCTATGCAAAGGGTCTTTCCTCATGTTCTCCATCCAGAATACATTAATGGGATAGGCATTCTTCATTGTATCTTTGTATTTCTGGAACATCATTTTATATCCAAGGTTGCGTGCTTTCTTCTCCTCATGTCAGGTGTCTATATAGCTTTCAACCTTTTGTTCTTATTCGGACTGGTTTGCATTTATGGCTGTGGTTACTCTTATATTCTATAGTCTTGGTCTTCTTCATTAGATCTATCATCTTTGGTATACTCAGAATCTTCATTAACATGACTTTCTTCGCACATGTTAGAGTCCATTTCCATTTCCTGTTGTTTGTCCATCTCTTGCTCTATCATATGACGTGATTGCTTGTGACGCAGAAGATTGATTTGTCGATTGGAATGATAATTACAGCTATCGCAACGGTACATTCCAGAGGGATTCAACCCTTGAGATTCGTTGTACGATTTAGTAAATGTAAAATAAAAAACAAGTTTTAAATACATCTCATTCATGAGTTACTCACAACTCTGCTCACAGGATTAACGAGTATGCTCACACGACTCACGAGTTGCTCACGAGAATGTTTTTGTTAGTGCTCGCATGCTCATTTCACTATATTGCTGCTGCTGCGCCAGATACGATGTATAATTGCATCAAAAATAGTGTCCTTGAGTCAGGGTTAAGTTTAGCGTTTCGACCAGAGTTAGGATTACTGAATTAGCGGTAGGGTTATGGTTAGGGCTTCATTTCACGAGTTATCTCCCCTATATGAACGCGTACCTAATAGAATCAATAGAATCAGCTTTTCACTATCATTCTTTCAAATTTTGGCTTTTTAATTTTTTTGTAATTCAAAATTGCTTTTCTGACCACCTGTTTATTGTGCCCACGTCTCATGATTTTATTGTGCCAAGTTTTCTTACAATTGGCTGGATGAGTGCCCTGTGGTGGTTTAAATGTTGTGATCGTCCTCTACTAGTCTTTTTGTCGGGAAATTGATGACAGCGATTGTAAGAAAACTTTGCCGGTTAAGTTTATGTTATAAACAATTCTACATATTTCTGCTCTGTTGTACCAAGTATCATAGCCACAGGAAAAACTACAATATAGAATATTTTACGAAAGGATATGGAGTAAATGACATGAGACCATAACACATATGTTAACTTTAGCTGCAATAATTTTAATAAGCTGTATGGCCATTTCGGAAATTAATTCCTCATCGACAGCACTAGAACCCAAATAGGAAACATATAACCCCTTTTGCATTTTTTCAAGCAGTAGATATTCAAGTTAATTGACTATAAGACTTCTTTCACAAAAAAGTATACAGAGGAGGATGTCATTGCATTGCTGGAATTCTTGACTGATAACATATTTGTAAAATTTGGAGGACAAGTTTTCCAGTAGACAACAGGGATACCTATGCGAACTAATTAGCAGATTTGTTTCTTTATTCATTTGAAGCTAGGTTCATACAAGGGCTAGTTAAGAAAAAAAGACAATAAGCTAGCCAAATCCTTTAATTTCAGTTTCCGTTATATAAATGATTTTCTTTCATTGAACAATCCTCAATTTAAGGATAACCTTCATCTTATATACCCAAATGAACTCGAAAATAAAGAGACCACTGATACACCATCTTCAGCATCATACCTGGATCTTTACCTCTACTTTGACAAGCCGTGACGTCTGAAAACAAAACTTTACGAGAAGCGTGATGATTTCGACTCTCCAACAGTGAACTTGCCGTTATTTGAGTAGTAATATTCCCCCATCTGCGGCATATGGCGTGTACATTTCACCACCCATTCGCTATTGCCGTGCCAGTAGTTTGTACAGCGATTTTGTCAGCAGAGCGAAATTACTGTCTCAAAAACTTATACATCAAGGGTATGTTCAATCACAGTTGCAATTGTCACTACAGAGGTTTTACGGTCGTAACCACGATTTATTTGACAGACAATTACAATGTTTCTGTTTCACAAATGAGAACAGATATCTTTGGTTAGATCTAGAGTTAACTTTGTTACCGTACTGACTAACACTGAATGTGACAAAACCGGACTTTACTCTTGCAGTGTGATGGGTGCCACGCGTCGAGCAGATCATTCTCACCATCCCGGAACACCTGCTAATATTCCCAGTTTTCAGTGGGAGTTCACACTGTCAGTGCTTTAGTTTTTTTTTTGTTTTTTGTTTTTTTTTTGTTGTCTTGTATATCACATCGTCATTCTTTAGTTTTGTCTTCGCTGGTGATGGTTGTGGTACCGATATGTCCTCGTAATTGTCCAAATACTAAATAAATCCATATAAGCTTATCAAATCTTTACCATGGTACTGTTTGAGGGTTAGAGACGTAACACGTACCATGGATTTTAGATTGGTTTTGTCTAAGGGTTAGAAAATGATATTAACCAATCAGTCACCTAACAGATGTTTAAAAACCATGTTCTAGCTGGCTGTGTGACGGATGCCATGCGTAGAGCAGATCATGCTTACCATTCCAGAGTACCTTATGATACCTCACTTTTTTAGGGGTTTACACTGCTAGTGCTTTAGTTTTGTGGCGTTCTTGTTCATTTTCTTTATTTGTTTTTTCTTTGTCATACTGTCTAAATTCGTGTTGCTGTGAATTGCCGTGATTTTAGGATTTATGATTTTAGAATGTCCCTTTTCCTCGTTCTTGCTTCGGTATTCGTTTGCCGATGTAGTCAAAAAATTTCTTGGATTTAAAACATGTATATCATCTTATGAACTATTTATTTATCACTTCAAATCTTCGACAGTTTTTTCAACTAAAATCATTATGAACAAATACTTCAGACTAAAACGGTTGGATGCCAATCCTGATTCACCTACAGCGACGAAACAATGGTTTCTTTTACAAACTTTTTTACTCTGCTGGAAACAATGAAACAACAGACAAACTCAATATGTCTGTCCATTTTTTCTTTGCAAGGGCATTGATACATGGATAATTCTGTAACACTGTTAGAAGCTGTGTACGTTCGATAAAAGCACGAAGTACAAGGAAGGCATTTATTATTCGCACGTAGACAGCAATTAGGTGAGGCTTAAGATACATTTCTAAAAGAATAAAAGTGTTGACAAAAAATTGAAATTTTCAACACGAAAAATTCAAAGGGGTGCACGTCAGTGATGTCTTTATAAATGGATTAAACTTACCATAAAGTTCGAGAGCGGTTATTGGGAAAAAAAACTCTTGACTAAGCCAATTTCGATCAGGCACGTACATTAGAGCTAGCCCAGCTTAATAAAGAGGTGAATGTTTAGTCGTACCCCGAAAGAGCGATAATTAGATAAAGATCCGAAGAATCGGTTTCAGATATTAATGATTCAACAAATTAACCGTTAGTTAATGATGAATAAAAAAGAAAGTATATTGGCTAAAAACAACAACCAGAGTGTAAAAAAAGTGTTTCTCTTGCAGGAATAGTTCTCATGCGAGACGTTTTTTTGTCAGGAAAGCTACTTGTTAAAATTGTGGTAAGAAAGGACATTTTCAAATGTGTGTAGATCTAATGTTACAATCACGGGGGCATCGGCCTCTTGAATCCCCGTATTAGCTACTGTCACTGCTCCACAATGTCTAAAGAAAGGATATTTCTGTGAGTGTAAATGATCGAAAGTTTCATTGACATACAGTTAGCTAAATTCGTGTCGGTAACAATAAATGATTCTACTCGAAGCGTCTCAATTGCATCCAGGCATCCATTGAACTCAGCAATCATGTAGTAGGAACTTGTAAAATAAACATGGACATTACAAGGACATTTCTATAAGAAAATACAGTAATCTGTTCTTGAAAAAAAAAACTCTTTTGGATAGGACATCATTAAAAAACATAATAGTATTGAAATAGATTTTGGGGAGCAGACCAGTCATAATAGCAGATGGCCTCAAATGCCATGTGTTGTATGGCTTGGCTGCTTCGACTGTTGTTCGCCAATTTAACAAATGACTGTCATCCTAGAGCAACAAAATCATAAAAGTACAGTATCAATGATAGTGCGTTCATAGAAAATGCAAAATCTAGATTGCTTGACGAGGGAATCATTGAGCCTATATCGACACAATGGAGCGCTAAAGTCTTAGTTACATCAAATATAGACTGGTGATCGACTATTCTAAAACTATTAATATCTTTACAGAACTTGATGCCTATCCGTTTCCGAACATTAATCAGATGGTTTTACAATTTTACAACCGCTTATCTTGAAATCTCGTCTCTAAGGTTCAAGATGCAAGACCTATACAAGATGACCGCCAGATTATTACGTTTAAAATTGGACTCTAAAAAAGAAGTATCCTCGTCTATCCGGTTTTCGACCTACTAAGCGTCGATTGTGACGTCATATTTTTGGTTGAAATAGCACGTTTAGGTCGAATAATGAAGTGGGTCGAAAATAGGATGTTTGGCGATACATGAATTTACCTTTTGAAGCCAATGGTAACTTTTATCAATTTTGAAGAGCCCCGTTCGATGCTACAAATGAAGTTGCTTTTTTTCAAACTTAGATGGACCGTCTAGTTGCTGAAAAAAAAATTAAAAGTCGTATTTCTTTATATCAAAACAATTTGAAAATTGGACCAAATTGATGAAAATTTAAAAAAATTCTTGATGTTGCTGACAACCACAAGTTGACGTTTAAAGAGGACAAATGCGTTTAATCCGTTAACCTCCTTAAATAAAAGATGCTAGATCATTCTCACTTATAGATAAATTGATGATGTCCCTTCTATTCGCATCTTTGCTCAATGGATCCCATTGATAAAAAACCCAGAACTAGAGTTAAAAGAAACGACAGAAACCACTAGACCGACATCTTTTTTAACTTACAATTCAAATTTTACGAAATGGCTTTCTCACATTAACTACAAGGGGCGATTTTAATTTCAAAATTATCAATTTCCCTAACATGGACAGCAATTATCCAGCTTCTCCTGCTTACAGAGTGCATGGTTCACAGTTGATTCATTAAGCCAGAGCTAGCAAAAATTATACAGATTTTCTCATTAGATATAGTTATCTCCGTGACCGCCTTAATAACCAAGGCTTCAAAATTCCATCTCATGCGTTCAATAGAAAAGTTCCCTTATAGATATCAGTCCCTTGGGCAGGGATTATTCCATCAATTTTCAACAGGGCCCCCAACACTCAGATTGGGAATTTTGCGTCGTAACTATCAATAATTGGGAATTTTTCTTAGGCATTTTTAAATGTATTTGTAAGGCTTTTTGGAGGTTTTAGCTATATTGCAATCATGTAAAATACTAATAAATGTCTTAATTTGATTATAAGTCTGAACGCATTGACCTACTAGTTTATCTTTTATCCTCCCCAATGAGTCAGTGTTGAAAAAAAAATGAAAAAAAGTACAAGTACCTGCAGTGAGTTCAGTACATCCAATTTTAATTTATACATGCTAATTATTCACACGCAAAGGTCTCATTGCAACAGGGACAATATATAATATATATAGCCCTAGATTGCAATCTTCAAAATGAAGATCAAATATTATGTTCATAGATATTGACATTATCTTCCCAAACTTCAAGTTCCCTTCATTGATTTTTTTTATTTACCCATAATTATTTTGTAGCATTTCTTATTTCAAATTTATACTATTGAAGGCAAAAATAGATGCTAATATTAATATTTGATACTTAATTGATATCAGCACAAAATTGATGTTTGAATTTGCCGCCTATTTCTACCTTAAAAGGGAGATAGCTCACTATTGAAAATACCAGAGAGTTCCGAATATCTACAAAACAAATAGCGGTCCCTTTTCGTTGTGCCTTGCCCTGTTGGCAACGTTATTGGCTTTCTCATGCCTTACGCAAATCTTTAAGGATATACATGGAAGGAAGACATTGTGAGTTCATTTAATCAAATGAATACAATGATTTGCAGCAAAAAAATTATTTTGGTAGAAACGAGAGGAAACTTCTCGGGACACTTGACCGTGACATTTTTTTTTTTTAAAAAGGCGTCGTAGAAAGACTGTCTACACACTATACAAGATTCTAGTAGACATTTTACACTTAAAATATGCCTTTGATATTTGTTCTACTTTTACTTTTTTCGATCAGAACATTCTTTCTTAGAATTTGAGTTTGGGAAATTTGCAAACTCTTCTTTTAAAATGGGGCCCTAAATCATATAGCAGAATAATCCCTGATGGGGAAAAACTTACGGTCCACAATCTGATTCAAGATTCTTTTTTTTTTCTGAATAATTAGATTATCATTTCTTTTTACTGTTTAAGACCTTTCACTAACAATTACTGTTGAGTTCCTATCGGACACTACCTCAAGAGAGGTTTGATGCGCCATACAACCGGTTTAATCCACCATTTTTTAAATGCCTGTACCAAGTTAGGTCTATTGCGGTGGACAATTTTTCCGGAATTTGTCTATCTTTTTTGCCTTTTTGCTTCATGGAAGTTGGCGTTTGACAATTCTGTACGATATTTTGTTATTTCCCCAATTAAATCCATTTCTTTGATCGTGGTTTTTTTTTAAAAATACTTTCTCCTTAAATTTTGAACATAAATTTATACACAAAAAATATTTTACCAAATAACTCAACTGAAAACTACTATCTGCAGTTAAATGGACGTAAAGAAAAAGTGTTATACACCAATCGGCGCAACAAGCAGGGATCGCAGTAACGAATATATTCCTTTTGGTGACGTATTTGTGTTTTCAGTGCGCTTTTCAGATTTGTTCTCGTTTCTCGTGATCTTGGTCTACAATTAGTGGTTGCCCTTGGATTGCTGCTATCTGTTTTTTCTTGTTCTAATATTAATAATTTTTCACCTTTTAATTTTCTGGTATCATGTTGTGACTTAGGTGCTTATTTCCTGATGTTGTCCTAGTTTTGCCCTGTCCTGTTTGGTCATGATATCTTTTGTTTGATGGGATTGTCATGATTTTGCCTTGCCCTTTTCATCCTAATATCTTAGCTTTAACTTAACTTTAGGTTCTATCATTTCAGTTATATATTTGTATGAAAGACAAAAGTGCTAAAGTGATCAATCTGTTAATTTGTGACAGTTGATATTTTGTTTCGATTTCATTATTAATTATTCTTTGTATAAACAGTCTTTAGAAAATTCTTTTACAGATCCATCCTCATCTTTATACAAGTTAGACGCAGTCATCCTTGATATTGGTCAACAAAGGTTATTCCACCATGTTAAAGAACACGCAAATGTAGAAGAACACCGTTCGTTCCTACCAATAAAATTTGCTAATAAGGGTTTGGATGTCAACAACCTTGCAGATATACTACCCCACAAAAATGTAAAAAAACAAAAAACATCCATATTTTAAGGACACATCAGTTCCAATCATCCCATATACCTCTACTTCACCGATAGCATCTAAGATTTTCAATCATAAACGTGTATTGCAAAACCTTACCACCGACGATCTCAAGTCCAAAATACCCGATTGTTCATATTCAAATTCACCTTACAGATATAGTCCCTGTGGTCACGTCATAACGCGAGACTTGAATATCATCGGAAACCAGTCTCTCCGTGAAGTCCTTGCAAAGAAACCAAAATTCCGTGAACCACGATCCATCAACTGAGATCAAAATTTTAAACTCCTTATGGATGCTGTACAGGACTATGCCAGAAAATGAATTAAGCCTGATCAAGATGAAGACCTGGATTCTCTTTCGGAGTGGGTTAAGGCAGTGAGGTCCATGATTCTTAAACGAATCAGTCAGCTACGAGGGTCAATGAGAACTAAAGCATTATCCATTTTCAAAAATGCCGATGTTGCAAGATACTTGTCCTCTATTCATAACAAAGATGTCGTTGTTCCAGCAGATAAGGCCCCTAATAACATCATTTTCATTTGTAAAAATCATGATATCGATTGTTTAAAGAAAGAACTAGGCATTTGCAACCGACACAGCTACTTCTCTGTCTAAGGAGGAGTAATTGCAGAACCATAGAGTTGTTTTGCTTTCCTCTTATATTTCAACCAAAAGTGAAGACTACCAAAATTACACAAATTCCCATACAAACAACGGTACATCGCTGGATCCGCTTAAATTTCTACAAAACCTATTTCTGAGCTATAAACATCCATCTTGACAGCCGTAAAAGAGGGCCTTCAAAAATATTGTGATGCTATTATGATATTAAAAAACTCTAAGAATCTGCTTGACATCTTAAAACCGAGATCATTATCACACTATAACAGCATTAAAAGTTTTGACTTCTCCATACTTTATACTACCATTGCTTATGAATAACTAAAATCACGGCTGAAAGATTTAATTTATATATGTTTCTCCCATAAGAACGACGAACGAAGATACAATACATTGTTATAGGCATAGAACAAGCATACTTTGTGAAATACGACTCAGAATCACAGAAAAAATATACAGAGGAATAAGTGATTAAAATGTTAAAGTTTTTGATCGACAATATATTTTCCAGTTTGGAGGACATGTTTTTCAACAGACTATCGGAATTCAAATGGGCACAAACTGTGCTCTTCTTTTGGCGATCTGTTTCTTCACTCATATGAAGTTGGATTCATCGAAGGGCTTTCAATATAAAGATAAAAAAACTGGCGCAGTCCTTTAATTTAAGCTTCCGTTATATCGATGATATTTTGTCCCTAAACAACCCTCGCTTTGGTGATTTTTTTCATCTTATCTATCCAAAAGAGCTCAAACTTAAAGATACTACAGATACTTCCACATAAGCCTTGTTCCTTGACCTTCATCTTGAAATTGACAAAAGAGATACACTATAAACTAGGTTATATGACAAACGCCATGACTTCACTTTTCCAATAGTCAACTTCCCTTTTCTTTGTAGCAACAATCCAAAAGCACCGGCATATGGAGTTTACATCTCCCAACTCAATCGCTACTTAAGGATCTGTTGTCAGTACACTGACTACCTTGATAGAGCTTGGTTGCTTACAAATAGGCTACTTAAGCAAAGGTATGTTGCCCATAACTTGAGGTCATCACCACAAAAGTTTTACAGACGACATATCATGTGAACCGCTATTGGATATCTGTTTCCCAGATGACAACATGTCTTTCTCTTTGCCACTAAAGTTTGTTTTTCCTCTACCTAATTTGACTTTACTACCGGAGTTAACATGTTCAGCACGGCGGGTGTCTTATAAGAAGCAGGAGATCCTACTCTACCGGTGAACCTGATCTCACTCGTGGTTTTTTTATTGGGTCCGTGTTGTTCATTTTTGTATATGAGTGTGTCTTTATTTTATTTTCTGTGCCTTGCTCATGTTGTGTCTTTGTTTCTTTGTTTTTCCGACGTTGCCTTTGTCTTTGGATTGTTCATTTTGGACTGATGGTTCGGTTCTCACTTTCTTCTATAAAAAAAGAATTTGTAGGTAAAAATATTTTACTACATTTTTATATCTAAATATATCAAAAATATAAACAAGACCATCGAATTCATCTTTAATGTTCAGGTTTTGGGAATTAATCTTCACATAAATAAACAGTTCGAAGCATTTTATCTACACAAGTCATATAACGGTTTCATGTAAGATAAATTTTCAAAAGTCTGTTTCTGCCTTGCTTTAAAGTCAACGATTGGATCCCATTGTACAGTTTCAAGATAAGGCCTTGTCAGTTGTCTTAGTTCCTCAATATTTGACCAGCTATTTTTACCTTTCTTCTGTATACAGCTCTTTACCCCTGGTTTTATCTTGCTAATGAAAAGATGCGCAAGAATGAGATGTAGACCATGTGGCAGAACATTTTCAAGGGAACGAAAACCGGAAATAACAGAGCGTTGGTCTGTACTATTACACACCTGAAAATTAACTTGTGTTAGTTTTTTGTGCATATCTAATAAAAGCCGACTAACTCTGCTGTGGTGTTCAAATAAAATAGCAGTAACTGCCGGTGATGCAGTTTTTAAATGATCTGCCACTTTCCAACCAAAAATATTTGTGTTCTTCAGAAAGTGTTCCGGCATAACTGCATCCTCTAAACATTTTGATATATAGCCCAGCATATCTAAACAACAACGCTTACTTGCTTTGGCATCACTGCATTCCTCAATGTGCTGAAGAATTGCTGTCTTGATCATGTATGATGGTAGGAAATGATAATTACGGAAGATATATTTCAGAAATTTTTGACAGTTTTTATGGACTTGATTCATCGACTTCATTAGAGCTACTTCAGTTGGAGCAAAGTCTATTAGCCAACAACCACATCCTTCCTCGACGTCGACCTCCTGGCAACCTTTTGGAACTAGATAACATGTTTTGTTGCCAGCAAACGCACGTTTTCTTCTCTCGTCGTTGTGAAATAACGACTTCTCTGTATCCTTTTCTAAGGACACAAGTTGATCACTTCCTATCTCTATTGCAGGCATTGTATCGACACTTATTTCTTTTCCGTTGCAGGTGAAAAGAACGTTCCATGCTTCGATTTCGTTCTCCCCTAATAGTCTCAGCATGGTGTGGCTGTGTTTTTCTACCGCAGAAAAATCTCGTTTTTTCAGTTTCATACCGCCTAATTGGTCTGCAATATCGCCAACTTTTTGTAAGTTGGAAATCAAGTGCTTTCTAAATTCCCAGGAATGTAGTTTTTTATCTTGAAAGCAAGATTGCCACTGTATTCTTGAATCATCCACGTACAGCTGAACATAACCAGGCCTACAACCTGCCCTTAAATCAAATTTTTGCATTGGTAAATCCTTCAACTGTAGAACCATCATAAAGTCAAACTCATCTGCTGAAAACAGTCGACTGCCATCCGCCATACTTCCAACAGGTATGACTCCTGAGAGTTTAAATTGTCCAGTTTTGCAAAGTGCCTTCTCCCATATTCTACATATCAAGTCGTTTGATGATTTATTTATTTCTTCTGCCTCTTCGTGGGTTATGTCAAGTTTCGTTTCCTCCATCACGTACTCAAAATATTCTTCATATTTGCTTCTATGTTCAGCCATCGGTTGATTATTTGGTGCAATGCAATAGTACAGCTAAAAGAAAAGAAGGATATTATGAATAACAACAGGATTAAATGAACAAAAGTATTTCACTATAGAAATTATGAACTTCACTTTTTATGTAAATGTAGTCATGTAAATATTCCGGAATTTCTGTCGGAAATTTCCATTGCCAAGTACAAATATTTAATTTATGTCATATTGTCATCTGAACCCCCCCCCCCCCCGGAATTTCTGTCTTTATTTATGTTGCCCGATACAAATATTTAATTAAAAACACAATGTCATTACGGGGGCTAGGCTCGTTAAATGTTAAAATTAAAAATACCACAACGGGTTGAACTACCATATTTGAATTTTATGGCATGCTCATGTTAAATCGCTTATTTATACTTTGTAGAAAACGATTTTTTCTATTGAGAAAGATAAACGATTTCCTTTTTCAAAGGACTCCACTTAAAGGTATCGGTCTAAAAAACCCACAAAGATATCATATGCAAATCAAAACGAAAATGCGTGAAATTGATGTCGGACACTTGTCGGGCCAGCCTCATTCCATCTGTCTAGAGGCCATTTCATGTGTTGTACAATCATTTTTACATGCAAGATCTCTTGATATGAAGAAATAAGAAATAAAAAATCCTACTTCAGTCAATGGATACGTACCGTTACTCCGATTTTATAAGATATATCCATAAACATCCTCTCCGGTAATGCTTTCAGTTTTAGAATGACACACTAGTAACGAGCGTTTTTATTGAATAAAAAATTTTTAACGAGCGTTTTTATTGAATAAAAAATTTTTAAGCCAATCAAAGTGTTCGTTACTGCTATGTAATTCTAAAATGAGGTCATCACCGGAGATGATATTTATGTTGATATTTCTTATAAAATTGGAGTAATGGGACTTATCCATTGTTTGAAGGTAGGATTTTTTCATTGCAATTTCTACATACCAAGAGATCTTGCATGTCAAAATGATTGGACAACGCCTGCAATGGTCTCTTGATAGATGGACTTGGGGCTCCCCCGACAAGTGTCCGACTTATCAATTTCACGCATTTTCGTTTTGATTCACTTGTATAACTTTGTGGTTTTTAGACCAGTGGGGCCTCTTTGGAAGGCGAAATCATTAATTTTTCAATAGGAAAAATTGTTTGCGACAAATTATAAACAATTTTTAAGAAATGAGCAATTTAACACGAGCATGTAAAAAATTTCAAATATGGTAGTTCACTCCCTTGTTGTATTTCTAGTATTATTTTAACATTAAACGAGCCTAGCCCCTGTGATTGTCATCTGAAACTTCCAGAATTTCTGTTGCCAAATACAAATATGATATATTGTCACCTTAACCTTTCGGAATTTCTGTATTTAATTGTCATTGCCAAATACCCATGTTAATAAGTAACAAACTTTGATTTGTTTTTCACAAGCTTAGTAAATTGAAACACACTTTCCAAACGATTAGTCTGCTGCCAAATACAAATATCTTATTAAAACATATTGTTATCTGAACCTTCCGGAATTGTTGTCTTTAAATTTCCTTGCCAAATACAAGTATTAATGATATATTGTCATCTTAACCTTTCGAAATTTCTGTCTGCAATTTCCGTTGCCAAATACACATATTCAATTAATAATATATTGTCATATGAATCTTTCGGGATTTCTGTCTGAAATTTCCGTTTCCAAATACAAATATTAATTAATAATATATTGTCATATGAATCTCTTGGAATTTCTGTCTTTAATTTCCTTTGCAAAAAAGGTAAATAAATAAGATATTGATCATCTGAACCTTCCGGAATTTCTGTCTTTATTACCTTACCAACTATCAATATTTAATAAATCACATATTGTCTTCTGAACCTTCGGAAATTTTTCTCTTTTATTGTTATTCCCATATTAATAAAATACAAACTTTTATTCATTTCAACAAGTTAAATAAATGTGAAACACACTTATCATAGGATTTGTCCGTATCTTATATTTGCTATAAAGTTCAGAACAACTGTTTAATAGTCAGCATAGTGAAAATACAAATATATTACTCAAAGCACAAATATAAATGGATTCATGTAGCTGTCGGACATGGGCAACCAAATAAACAAAATAAAGATTAACAATGAAAATAATTAATTCAATTTAAAAAAAATGGCACCTACCTTAATCTATTTATATTGTTTTATTTAAATAGTAAAGCTGTTTCAGAACATGTATATTTTTCAGTATATCCTCAGTGCTCGCTTCTAATATCCCATACCAATAATTTGAGTCAACTATAATTTTCTTATGATAGTTACTAAGTATACCTACCAGAATAAATTTTTCTGTCCTTCTTCTTTTTCTCTTAAAACTGGTATAACCAAGGGTGGAAATAACATTTTAGTATTTAAATCGCTTCTCAGTTAAACGATTGTTCAATCGCGTCGTCGTCATGCAATTATGTTTAATTTTTACTTTTGATAAATAATTATAAATAATTACACAACCGGGGTAATAACAAAATTACTGAACATTTAAGATTACATTTAAACATTACATTGTAACATTTACCAAGGAAATGCACCCTTATACCCCATCACACTACGTCACTCTCGTACTACGACTGATCCTGGTGCGATCGAGGCCATCGTAGTAAGGCCACAGCAGGATGGTAGTAGGGTCTTCGTGGTAATGAAGGTCGTCGAACAATTTTGAATAAGCTTAAAAAAATCGTAGTGCGGTCGTGGTCAAATTTTGTCTTAGTGGTGTCGATCTAAAGTCGTCATATGGAGAAATTATGATAATTTTAAATGCACATTCATTGTATTTAATTTAAAAAAAGAATTACGTGACTTATCAGCATTCCCACAAACGCCGACTTCGTTAAACAGCTTTTATTGCTAAAAACACAGATATTTTGTCTTACCCGTTACTGCATTCCTTTTTAAAATCACTTTGACACTTCCTAATGACGTTTTCAATGTCAAAACAAAACGTTGATTGAGAATTTTCAGAGAAACGTTGATTTTATAAATTGATACATCCTCAAATTGGGGAATTTTTAGCTGCCGTGGGAAATTCGAGTTTGAAAAGCACATAATTAAGGTTTGATTAAGGATTAATTGTTTAATTAAGGATGAAGAACAACAATAAAAGCGTTGTTCCATTGGTTATCATTACCATGTATTTGTAGAGACTTTGTCTCATTTGCGTGTACTCCAAATCCCTTCATTGTTAATTGTAGCAGCAATTTCTTTGGCACTCAAAGTTTAGATGTCTTACCATGTATCTTGTTTTTGTAATGACTTCGGATTTTCATATTGCTTGGGGACTTTGAAATTATCTTCTAAGTTAATCTGACACGATTGTAGTAAGGTCGAGGAAAGGTCGTGGTAAGGTCTTCATGATCATGGTAGCATCGTAGTGGCGTAGTGAAATGCCAAGTGAGAATATTGTACTGCCATCACAGTGCGATGCTTCTGCGATTTAATGACAACCATTCCGATTCTACTAAGTTCTCATTACGATCATTCCTATTCTGCTTCGACTATTCAATGTTTATGCCACGACCAAAGCACGAATGGATTACAATATAAAAGACCTTGGTACGAGTTTATGTCGACTTAATCACGACTTTACCGCGATCACGCAATAACTGTACAACAATGAGAATAAAATATCGACTTGCAAAATACCACAACATATTTAAAGCTGTCGCAGTTTGCATGAGCATTCGACTGTAAACCTTGGGATGCGAAACCAAGAACTTTTTTCCAGACGTTTCTGATATGCAATATATCACCTTCATCGACAAAGCAATTATCTTTCATGCTGAAAAAACTGGACTCACTGACTGCATAATTTTATTGCATTTTTTATGCAATTTGTTTTGTATTTCTTAATATGTGTTTATGGCATCAGCCCTTTAGGCATATGTGGGCATTTTTAAAAAAAGATTAATGAGTTATGTCATGTTCTACAAAAAATGAAGAATGCAGTACATAGCCATCACTTTGTGGGCTATTGCTGTAAATTTCCTTGAAATGCCCTTCTCCTACAACGCCCTCTCATAGGTTTGATGATTTGAGTGAAATGTTGATGAAATCAGGAAAAGATATAAGTTATATGTTACATAGAATTTTTAACAACTGAGGTCAAGATCGTGGTGACATCGCCTTAAAATCGTAGTTAAACTTGTAAGGTCGTTATGGAATCGGGGTTTCGTCTTGATGGGAGAGTAGTAAGGTCGTGATGGTTCGGGATAGTCGTGGTAAGGTCGCAGTAATGACTTGATGGAAGAATGACTGCCATTATTGCCACGTTAGAAATATTTCAGCTATAACATAGTGACAACACTAAAAAAAATAAAATATTTAGTAATTAAAATTACTTAAAATAAGTATTTGTTTTACTAGCTAATTACTAGAAATTACTTAATAATTTCTTAATATTACATACAATTCCTTATGATTTAATTAAATATTTAAAAGACAATATCAATAAGTAAAAAAAAAACTCAATCTTATTGTTTTTGTTAAGGTAATAGGTACGTAAATAGCAAAATTTCTGGATTTCGACGAAATTTTACATGCAAGCGCATCAAATGAAGATGAATTTCAAAGTGAAATAAAATCGGTTTTAGGTATTTTAATTTTTGAAACATTACTGATTTCGAAATGAACCTGTTATGTTGTGTTCATATAGAATCTATGTAAAACGTAAAGGGAAAATAATATTATAATCTTCTTTAAACTGCACGTTGATAAAAATATATCCTTCCATTTTTCTGCAAAAATGAAATGTTTTAAACCATGAAAATCCCGTTTTAATGGTGTAAATTTCATATAGGGTCACCGAATTAATTTTGCCAGTATAAATAGTTGAACATAGAATATGCACCCCAAAAATTGTTTTTTTTTTTTTCGATAAAACCCGCCGTCAAAATAGCGACCTCGTTGAAAAAAGTTATTATTTTAGCGGTGATTTTAAAGTTGAACCACTATTCAGCAATCTATACAACGGAAACGAACTCGGTGACCATATAAAAAAAAAATTATATCAATAAAACAATTTTTTTTTGACAACACAATATCAGTTTTACAGAAAAAATGTAGGATTAATTTTGAAACGACGATAATTTAAAGTGAAAATCCAAATTGTTTTACTTTCATTCTAAAGCAAATTTATAACGTTCACCGATAGAGGGGCTTATTAACGTACCTCTCACCTTAAATAGCAAAATACCGAAGTTACTGTGAATTAAAAAAATTACTCAAGTCTTACATATTACTTAGTAATACTTTTACTATGAACATGACGTAGACCTATGCAAATATTTCATTTACTTATATAATAAAAATAATCCTTTTAAGTAAAATAATTACTTAAATTAAGGGCAATTGTTCAGAGAACAATTGCAAGGTCTTTCCCAGTCGATGTTATGTTTTATGCTATGCTTTGTTATGTCAAATGTTTAAAGTCATCTTGATGAGACGCGCACTGTCTCCAATATATTAGAGTAGCCATTTCTAATCGTTTTAAAGATTTAAAGATAAAAAACTAAATCATTTGGCTATGACCTTAACCGATGACCTTGATGACCTTTGACCTTGGGATCAAATTGAAGGTTTCTTCTTACTGATTAATTTGATATGTTACATGACCATACTATCTGTAAAGGTTTAAAATTCAGTCCGAATGAGACAAATGTAGCCCTTGACATGATGAACATTTTTTCTGATATAATTTTTCACCTTTCTATTACAGTTTCCGAGTTAGTCTGCTAACAAGGTCTAAGGTCAAGATCAAAGGTCACCGATGACCTTCGACCTGTTACTCAAATTGACGCTCTCTTCACACTGATCACTTTAAATATTAAATGTTTACTTTATTATCTGTAAGCGTTTAAAAGTTATTCGCAAAAATAACGATTTACCTAAACGCGTCAAGAGCCATAACCCAAAAACGGTTCGTCGCTGTATTTTCGTTCAAATGAATTAAATGAAGATCTCAATGAGAGGAACATTTTTGCAATATAATGTTTTCATGATTTTTTTTTTTTCGTTTCCGAGATATACACCTTTCCATTCTCTTATCAGTGAATGGCTGATTAACCAATCACAACTAGCAATTTAAGCACGTGTGTAAACAGTAGCTGGATACACGTGGTGACCTCCATTACCTCGGTCAAACATTCAGATAAACATATGGTATTTACATTGTATAATTAGTAAAGTTAGAGTAAAAATGGTTAAAAGATGTTGTTATGGGACATGTAATTCTGATACAAGGTATCCAGATAGAGTAGAAAATGTCTCCTTTTATCCTTTTCCAAAGCCTAAGACAAATATTGATGTTTGCATGAGGTGGATTTAAGCATGTGGAAGGCCATTTGAGCAACTCAACATCAACAAAATAACAAAGGATACTTATATTTGCTCAAAGGTAAGTGTATATTTTTATCAAATTTGCAAATCAATTAGTCATTAATTGTGAAATAATATATTATAATGTCATGTATTTACATAATATGCTGTAATAATATTTTATTTTAATACTCTGGAATACTGTAATATTTTAATATTTGCACATATAATTACAAAGTTTTGGAGTTCAAGTATACATATTTTTATTGATATTGAATGAATAATTTTAGGGATGACAAAATATTTTATATTAAATTTAGCACTTTGTAAATGGCCAACCATCAGAAGAGTTTCCTGATCCATTTCCTGCTACTGGTGGACAGATTTATCAGTCAAGAAGGAGGCCCAAAAAAAGAAAAATTGAACCACTTGAACAATATGAAATTGAGAATATTTTCCAGGAACCTACAGTCCAATCAGAGATGTCAACATCTGATCCAATAAATAGTCAAACTGAAGTACTAGGTAATGGTAGTCCTTTACTAACTGTACGGTTCTCCCTTTTATTCTTAAGATATGGCATAGCATGATTTTTATAAAATTCACTCAGTTTTGTTAGCAGTAATTGTTGAAATTGTCTATCAGGAAAAACTTTTGTAACTGCTATGTCATTTTTTGTTTTGACAATAAAATCACAATACGGAACTCCAGTAACTAATAGTTGCCCTTGTACTTGATAGTAATAGTCATGAGATTCCTTGATAAAGTACGAGTCACCAACTTTACGAAGACAAAAGCTCGGTATGTCTTTAGCCTCTTCTATAGTCATATCCCTGGCAGCATAGGGACATTTGATTTCAATTATTCCGGTCTCGGAGTTACAACATACTTTTCCATCCGGAGTAGCACCAATAAAACTGAAATCGGGGTTCACTACAAGTCCACAATCATGCAGGTGTTTTTCTGGAAAATTTTCAGCATACTTTTCTTTAGCTACTACTTCATTTGCAACTCCATATGATGTAGCAGCGGCAGTAAATTGTTTTGGATTAAAGATCGAGTCCAAGAATTTCTCATTTACGTCTTTTTTTCGTTTGGCAATCTTAGCAAAATTTGATGCTGTAACTCTTTCCTTTCTTTGTTCAAACCATTCGGTTGAATTAAACTGTCTCACAGTATTTTTCTCCAAAGCTAGGGCACTTTCAAAATTTAATGGAACAAAGTCATTACAACATTTGTAGTTATCATCTATCTTGAATAAAGTTGATACGGGAAATGTAGTTATTCCACATTGTAACACAACAGGTTTTTTAGGTGCACCAGAGTAGTGTTGAATCTGAAAAAAATAGTAACATTGACAATATTTTTTTTACAGATGCTTGCACCACAAACTTGGAATTGTTGTCATTAGTTTCTCAAGTTCACAAATTAGAAGCTGAAAAACAACTTTTGCAGAAAGAAAATAATGTTTTGAAAACACAGCTTGCTGAATTTATTGAAAAGGAATATGCCGAAAAACAGAAAGCAAGATCACCACTGAAGCAAGCAAAAACTGTCCAATCAACAAGCTTTTCACCGAAAATTGTTGCAAAATCAAATGTTAAGAAAATTTTCGAATATTACACTGGATTATCATATGCAAGATTTCTAATGCTTTTGGAGTTTTTGTTTAACACAGCTGATAATAACCGTGTGACATACAAAGAGAAACGTAAGGAGGTATCAAAAATTAGCAACGAGGATCAGCTTTTTCTAGTTTTATGTCGCCTGAGAAACGGATTACATGTAAAGGATCTTGCGTATAGATTTGCGTTAAAACAGCAAAGTGTGAGCTTAATATTCAATAGTGTGATACATTTCATGTATTTAAAGCTAGGATCATTATCTTTCTGGCCACATAGGGATGTTATAATAGAAAATATGCCTCAGCAATATAAAACTGAATTTCCAACGTGTTTGGCCATAATTGATTGTACTGAAATTAGAACAGAGAAACCTAAGTCGCTCAAATCTCAAAGCCAGTGTTATTCAGATTATAAGTCCACCACAACTCTCAAGTCTTTAGTAGTTACTGATCCAAGAGGGTCAGTCATATTTGTATCGGATTTATTTTCTGGTTCAATTTCAGACAATGAAATTTGCAAGGAAAGTGGATTTTATGATCTGTTGAAAAAGCTTAAGGATCTTGGATATATTCAAGATAATGATGGCATAATGGCAGACAAAGGTTTCCGTATTGAGAAAGAGCTCTCGGAAATAAATCTGAAACTGAACATCCCACCATTTGCTTCAGCTGCATGCCAAATGTCTGCAGGAGACGTTGCTTTAACACGGAAAATTGCCGCACATAGAATTCACATTGAACGTGCAATAAATCAAATAAAAAATTTCAAACTTGTAAACAGAAGAATACCCGGAACTTTGTTTCACAATATAAATGAAATATGGACGGTTTCATCTTTATTGACAAACTTTCAAGATATATTAGTGAAATAAAATATATATATATATATAAGTAAAAATGTTCACTTACATGAAAATAAACAGGTGATCCGGCTTGAACTTCACCAAGTCTTGTTGCTGCAGTTGATGCATTTTCTTGCAAAAGGTATGACAGTGGTATTTTCTTGTCATTTTTCAGTTTTTCGATTTCATTTGCTGTAGGGACACTAATTTCTTCTTCAGGTATGTCTGTAAAAATTGGTTTTCGCTTCCTTTCAGCTGGAGATTTAGTTGGATCAGCAAGTGTCATAGACGTTATAGCTTGTGGTTTTATTTTTCGTCCCCTTGGTTTGTGCCATTGTTGTGGTAAACTGGTAGCAGAAAGCTCTGCAGGAACTTCACTTAGGTTCAGATTTTGAAAATGGCTAATTGTGTGCACAAGACCAACAACATGGGAACAAGTTCCTGACAATCTGAAAGGAATTAATTAAAGAAATTAATATGATTTAAATATATATCTAAATATTCAGTAGATTAAAAAAAACAGTTTTCATTAAAAAAAAAAATTTTTTCTCTGTCAATTTCATAATATCTTTTAATAAGTGGATTTTAAATGCACATAGGCAAAGAACCATTCACAAAATAAAATTTTTTTAAATTGTTTTGTCATCAATTAGTCTAATTGCATAAGACCACAGGAATATAGTATTCATAATTATATTTACACACTAAGATTACAAGATTACCAATTTATCTTCATGGTACATAGTGCACAGCATGTCTTGTAAATAGTTTGTACATGTACATGACCTCAGGAGGTAAACATCTGGGAATAATATTACAGTGCTATACACATAAGAAAAATTTAATGGGAAAATATTCTGAATGAAAATTAATTACTTTAATTACTTACCCTGCTACACAAGAACAATGACTGTCAGAAATCCTTTTTTCATCTAACAATATAGTCATGTTGATATTGTGAGGAGTTTCATTTTTCCTCATGGATCTGTAACACTTTGCTATAATATCCACTTCAGCATCACTAATTTGACATAATTTTATATTATGAATGTATCCTAGTGTAAAATAGTTATATCCTTGCTCCTTAGATCTGCCAGTTAAAGGTTTGTTAACAAAATAATCCAAATTTATTGTATGGGGCAACACATTTAATTTTGTAGTGGCCGCCATTTTCTTGATTAGTTTGACCTAGGAAGCTGGGTTGCTATGGGTTGCTAAGGGGAGGATGGGCTTATCAGTAAAAATGGAAAGGTGTATTGCAATAACAACATTTCGAATGGCGGCCATTTTGAAAATGGCGGACGAAAAATTTTTTTGACCCCAGATTTGTACTCAGGGCCATCAAATCTACTTGGAAACCAAATTTCATCAAAATCCGACAACTTTAAAGAATTTGCATAATTGGGGGTCTAAAACGCGTAACCGGGGTCGCGACCCAAACAAATTTTTTTGCATGACAAATCATCCTGAAGATGAATGAAACATTTTCCACACCTCAGATTTTAAATATCGGTTACGGTTTCTGGGTATATCTGCTAACAAGAAAAACCATGTTCGGGGAGATAACTCTGTTACTAAAAATGGATTTTGCTTGTTGGGCGATTTCGAATTAGATTTTCCAACTTCCAATTACTACGCGAAGTTTTGTAATGATACTTCAAAAGGTTTTCCGTACATAGGCCTTATGGAAGAAAAAGAATAAAAATTAAAAAGTCAATTGTTCAGAGAACAATTGCAAGGTCTTTCTCCAGTTTTCACCGTGATTACATGGTTGGGTTTGATTTTGATGTCTATTTCGGTCAAAAATGTGGTGTAAACAAAAGTTCTGACCTTTTTTAGTTTTTTTGTTCAACGGTTGCTAAGGACTTTTTCAAAAAAATAAGCTTGTTGCTAAGGACATAAAAGTCACTTCCGGTTGACTATGTCATTTATTTCCTCTTTACAACATTACAAAACTTTTTGCATATGGTTGCTAGGGACTTTTATGGTAAATAACGTTGTTGCTAAGGACCTTGACCTTTGACCTTGACCCCATTTTGTCGGCCATATTGAACTGAACATTTTATCTTGTTATAGTTTCTTTGTATCTTAAATAGTTTTTGAGATATAAGCAAAAAACCCTAAAGTCGGACCTGAAAATGGTTTTAGGGCCATAGGTTCAAACCAAATTTCCAAAAGTGTTAGACCCACTGAAATAAATGTAGATCTCAATGGTATACTCATTTTCGCCACTGTATTAAATCATCTATCTCTTATCATTTTGGCTATTTTACCTAAAAAAGGCCAAAGTTTGTCTATGACCTTGACCTTTGACCTTGGACTAAAATTGAAGGTCTCTTCTTACTGATCAATTTTACATGTAACTGACCATAATATCTGTAAGGGTTTAAAAGTTATTCGCAAAAAGCCGATTTACTGAAACGCGTCAAGGGCTATAACTCAAAAACAGTTAGTCCCACAGTTTTCATGTAAATGTATCAAATGTAGATCTCAATGAGAGGAGTATTTATCCATTATAATGTTTTCAGAATTTTTTTTATCGTTTTCGAGATATTCTGAAAACAAAAATTTGAATGGCGGCCATTTTGAAAATGGCGGACGAAAAATTCTTTTTTGACCAAAGATTTGTAATCAGGACCATGAAGGCTACCTTGAAACCAAATTTGGTAGAAATGCGATAACTTCGAAAAATTTGCATATTAAAAAAACGCGTAACCGGGGTCGCGACTCCAAATTTTTTTTTTTGCATGACAAATCATCCTGAGGGTGAATCAAACATTTTCCCCCATTCAGAATTTTGATATGGGTTACGGTTTCAGAGGAGAGTTGCTAACAAGAAAAACAGTAATTGGGGAGATAACTCCGTTACTAAAAATAGATCGATATGCTTGACTGAGTTTTGAGGTCGCGCAGTGATGTCGATTCACCACATCAAGAGTCGAAATAATATGTCGCGTTGTTTTTTTAGAAATAAGACCTAGTATCTCCGGCTTCCGGGGTGTGACCCCTCCTAAACGGAGGCTGACCCCGAGGGTCCCGGGATGTAGAAATAGGACCCATTCCGTGGTTGTGCGGGATTAATAAATACACAACCCATCTTTCGGATGGGATGTAAACTCAGGTCCACGTGTCGGAAGAAATGCCACGCTTCCTGCACGTTAAAGAACCCTTGTAGCAAGCTCTTTTTGGTGTGGTCCGTAGGTGATCGGCTACAAGGCTAAATTCCCCGCCCTTGACGATTTCACCCTACTTTTCCAGTGGCAGTCAGAATTTACCGTCACATGGCCCTTCCCATACCCCAAAGTGATTATTTATTAACAAACTTGTTCTCGTCTTGATATAGCTGAAATATGGCTGAGTAGACGTAAAACAATATTCAATCAATCAATCAACCGTTCAGAATTTTGATATCGGTTACGGTTTCTGAGTTTACCTGATAACAAGAAAAACCGCATCCGGGGAGATAACTCTGTTACTAAAAATAGATTTCGTCCGTACCCTAAATTCGAAAGAGAATTTTTAACTTCCAGTTAGTACGCGAAGTTTCGTAATGATACGTCAAAAGGTTTTCCGTACAGAGACGTTACGGATGAACAAGAAAAAAAAACAATCAGAAGAATTACTATAAGGTCTTTCCCCTGAAAGGGAAAGACCTTAATAATAATCAGAAGAATTACTTTAAGATCTTTCCCCTGAAGGGAAAGACCTTAATAATAATAAAGAGAAGAAATATTATAGGTCTTTCCGACTGGAGTCGGGAAAGGTCTTAATTATTGTTAAAATTTAGATAATAACTATGTAATCTTTGGAGTAAAAATTCATTGAAAATTATTTGAATTATAAAAAAAAAAATCAGAAAACGCACCAAAGGTGCGAAAGCCGAGTTGCAAACATTTGTTATTTTCATAAGTACATCATTGGATAGGCAAATAGTTGCATATCAGCATATAATGGCAAATTCTTTTATTTCAATCAGAGATTTACAATGGAACTTTTGAGGAAGTTTGACTTTGTCCTAACTTGACTAAAAGTCAAAACATTCCAAGTTCCTTTCCAAAAAAAACTTTTGGCAGGGGTTCTCCCTTAAAATCTAGTTTTTTATTTTATTATTGCTGAAATTGAAAGTGTGTATCAGAATACCATTTTTCTAATAATTTCAGTATTCTAGTTTGGTATGCATAGCAACCAAAATCTCCACTATGCATGCAACTTATTTCAGACCACCTCTGAAAAAAAAAATTGGGCAGGGGTTCCCCTTATAATCCAGGTTACATACATATTGCTGAAATCAAAACATTCCAAGCCCCCCCCCCTTTTTTTCAAAAAAAAAATTGCAGAATTTCCCCTTATAATCTAGTTTATACATATTTCTGAAATTGTGAAGCAGAATTTTTTTTGAGAGAGATTCAGTGTTTTGGTTTGGCTTCCATGGCAACCAAAAGCTCCACTATCCATTACAACCCATTTCAGACCACCATCCAAAAAAAAATTTGGGCAGGGGTTCTCCTTATAATTCAGGTTATACATATTGCTGAAATCAGTTTTAAAACATTCCAAGTCCCCCTTTCAAAATAAAGATTTGGCAGGGGTTCCCCTTTATACAAATATCTAAAATTGCAAAGAAAAATATGTAGCAGCATACTGTTTTTCTAAGATTCAATCTTCTGGTTCGGTTTCCATGGCAACTGAAAGCTCCATTATCCATTAAAACACATTTCAGACCACCTTTCAAAAAAAATTTGGACAGGGGTTCCCCTTATAATCGAGGTAATATGTATTGCTGAAATCAAAACATTCCGAGCCCCCACTTTCATAAAAAAAAATTGGCAGGGGTTCCCCTTATAATCTAATTTATATTGTGACGGAAAATATGTAGTAGAACACTTTTTCCAAAGATTCAGTGTTCTGGTTTGGTTTTCATTGCAACTGAAAGCTCCACTCTCCATTACAACCAATTTCAGACCACCACTCAAAAAAAATGTGAGCAGGGGTTCCCCTTATACTTCAGGTTATATGTATTGCTGAGATCAATAATTTACAAAAAATCAGAATACACAAATGTATTTTTTTTTTCATCTAAGATTTTATTTTTACTGGGCATTGCAAAAAACTTTTTGTAATATTGAACACTTCTTCATATTAAATTAATTACCTCCCTTAGTTTAATTACCTCCCTTTTTTAATTCTGACTTCTCTATCTATCAAATTTTTAAGTTATTGACACCCAAAAAAAGTGAGTTGATGAACATAATTAGAACTATAAAATGAATTTACATGTTCTAGCAGTATAAAAACTACTTTTGTATGAAGAATAAAATTTTTTTAGCTACTTTTGTTATCAAATAATACCGAACATGTAATTTTAGGCTTTATTGAAATGTTTAATTTTGTTACATTTTTAGAAGTTGTGACCTTGACTTTTGTTGCATAGACCTCAAAATCGATAGGGTTCCTCCTCTAATCATAACTCATCTCTATGCCAAGTTTCATTTGGTTGTGTAATGTGGTTCTGGAGATAATGTGTGGAAACGAATAAGTCAAATTTTTGTTCTATTTTTAGAATTTGTGACCTTGACCTTTGTCGCACAAACCTCAAAATCAATAGGGATCTTCCTCTAATCATAACTCATTTCTGTGCAAAGTTTCATTTAGATATGACATGTGGTTCTCAAGATATCATGCGGAAACCAAAAGTTGACGCCCGGACGCCCAGACGCCCGGACGCTCAGACACCATTCATCAAATTATAAGCCGAGTTCGACTTCGTCGCAACTCGGCTAAAAATAACCTTAAGTTGGTACGGGGGTCTAAAATTCTGTCAGATAGAATTTTTTGATTTTTTCATGATTTACCCTTTGTTATTGTTTTCTGTGTTCTCGTTTTTGCCCTGTCTTTGGACTTCGATTTTTGTGAATTTCACCCCTTTGTTCCTTCGGTATTCTACTGCCGTTGTTATTAGAGCATACAAAAAATAAAATATAAACAAAGGGTCACCGGCTATAAAGGAATGAAATATGAAATGTAAAAATCTCCTATTTTGGTTGAAATAATAGGGAAAATTAGCGAATTTTAACAAAATTTTAAATTATTTCAGTTACATCAGATAGAATTTTTTTTAAATTTAGTAAATCAATAGCTTATATACTGTCCTTCAATTTCCATGAAAAAAATTTGGGGTCACCGAACTTATTTTTGAATAAATTGCAAAAAACTCATTTTTTCCTATTATTTCTATACAAATTATTCCCCCTTAATGGAACAGGAGTTAGCTGAAAGGTTTATTATTTTGCGTGGTTACTTAATAAAAGTGGGATATTTCATCAAACGTAACTATTATAAGACATTGAAAATGTTTCGACAACGTTTCCGAAGTGAATTCCATTTTAAGTCACATGCGCAAGAATGATGCGCAATTTTAAACTCCCATACTACCTTAATATTCCTTTTATTAGAAATATAAAACGGCAACCATGTCTCTGAACCACCCTCAAAGATAGGCATCTGTTTGTTTATTTTAATCCATTTTGTTTTTAATTATCCAAAAGCCTTATGTATGCCAATTTTTTTGAGCCGTGGATTACGCCTAAGTAGCTGTTGCTTATCCAATCAGCGTCAAACTCTGTTTATTAGAATAGTCCGCGTTTTAGCACGTCCCAATTCGCAAAATAAACGTTCCGGTGATCGAGAATTTCAAACATCCAAGTGATGTACTCACCCAGAACACCTGTAACACAGGTAAGATCAGTTTTGGTTTGCGTTACATACATAAGTATCAACAAAATATTTAACGCAAGAAATTTAATAGGGGTGGAGGTGGACCTTGGTAAGTATATTAAACCTTAAAATCTATATAAAATCTCATCTTGAGATTCAAAATTATCCATTTTATATAGATTTTGTTTAATATACTTACCAAGTATTAACATAGTAAATTAGAATACTTACTGATTCCAAAGCAGTAACTGTTGGCGGTGGATAAATTTCTGCAGTTAAACAGCTATAAAAATTTTAAAATTCTTCCACCATAACTTCAACTTGTAACATATGTACATCTATTTACATCTGTATTTAGTCATATTTAGTATTCTGTAAATACAATAAAATGAACATAAATATATAACTGGACAGTGTTACTGCAATACTTTGTGGGAATCAATGTCCCTTAAATAAAACTTGACAAATGTTGATTCAGAAGCCCAATCTGCTGCTTCTAAAATAGATTTTGTAGAAGCTCCTTTATACAGTGCCCAACTTGGAGCAATATTGGCTGATGGCGAAGATATTTCAGTAGTAAAAAAGGTCAAGGAATACTGCGTCTGCAGTGAACCGGATGATGGAAGTTTTATGATCCAATGTGAAGAATGGTACCATGGGAGATGTGTACTGATAACACCAGGGTTGGCGGATACACTTCCTGTTTATTACTGCCCAAGATGTCAAACACCAGGATTGCATCCTCGTAGGATGTAAATGGGCATCGTAGATTCTCAAACATAATGAGGAATATGCTGGTATCGGGTGAAGCAAGTTTCATGCATCAGGACAGTGAGCATTCATAAGATAGAATATACAGAACAAGACTATTACTGTATAGGGTAGTGACAGACAATGAAATTGGATACTAGGATATGATGTGCATATATATTTGTTCATAAACTGTATATATGTTGCAACTATTTTTGATAGGTGAACATTATGTTTAGGAGAAGTCGAGTCAGAGTCCATAGCTAATCCTCGATGAAAGACTGGAGTAGGGATAAAAATTCATCAAAGAATACATCTACCTCTTCTTTTTCAGGAATGGAAGTGGAAGATGGATATTGGAGGATGTTGGAGGAGAAGGCTAGGGAGAGTAGGAAGTTGATCAGTAGTGGAGACAAAAACAACAATAAGGAAGGAATACCACCTTCGGATGTACCGACCAGATTGCCAATAGTTACTGATGAAGAAATATGGGCTAAAGAAGGTATAAGAACACCCAGGGAGGTCATACCGGAAGGAGTCATACGAAAGCCAGGAGATAAAAAAGAAATTTGGAAAAGGACATTGGAAGTAGATGAGGATGGCAGTGATGAGGAAAAGAGAAGTTGGAAGAAGGTGAGGACAGGAGGTGCGACAAGGATACAGGAGAGAGAAGGATTAGTCATTACTAAAAGTAAGACAAAAGGGAAGTTTTTAGTAAAGGACATATTTGATTACCCTTCAGAACATGAGGAGGAAGACACCGTCAGGGGGATGGAAGATAGACGGAAAGTAGATCGGACAACAAGCTGTCCAATTCCAGGATGTAATTGGAGGGCAAGAAAATTAAGGAATCCTGTCAGTATGATGCACCTGCACAGAGTACTATGGGACATTCACTCACCTCCTATAAGAAAGGATAAATATGATGAGTTGAATCATAAGTGCATCAATCTTGTTGTTTCTGGCACGTCGACTGGCACAGTCTGATTCTTTGTTGGATTTACTTCAGTGGGGCATAGATAGACCATCTTTGATACCAAAGAGAGCAATACTGTTAGGAAGACAGATTGAACAGATGCGGAGTCTAACATCTTACATGTCCTGGCAAATACCCGTATATAATAGATATACGTTAGTACCACCAAATCACACCAGCATTTGAAACATCGGAGATAACAGGTAACTATGTTATTGCATCTGAAGGGTGAAGATGTTGAAACATACATGCACATGGGGACCAATTTTATGACGGAGCCGCAGAACTTTCATCAACTGAATAGACGTGACCCACAGATGACAATCGTGTCAAAATCACTTACAACACCAATTATACGAGAAAACAAAGAGCCAGAATGGGACGAAGGGGAGACTGTAGAGATACAATAAGAAGTAGTTTGGTCGACATCTGTGGTGACCCCGATGAGATACTAAACATCATACCTCAAGAGGAAAATGGTACTTCTACAGAAGAGAACAGAACAGTCTCCATAGGAGAAAACATTTATACACTGGTATTGAGGGGTAACACCCTTGACATCAGTAGTAACACTTTTCGCAGACCAACAGAGAAACCAAGCCTGTCAGTAGGAGCGTATGAAACACATCAAATCAAAAGAACTATTGACGTGTATGATTCTCATTTTCATCTCGACCGAACAAGCACCAGACTTTAAGGCAAACAGGGCCTTACTATGGAAAAATGGCTGCAGGAACCAATGGAGCACCCATAAATAGTGCCAGTCAACGTCGTAGGCGGATGACTGATATTCTGCGACCCTGAAAGATTACCAACTAACGTTCCAATTGAACATCATTGGATAGTGGCAGTGGGAGTGCATCCTAAGAAAACAGAAAAAAATAACAGAGGAACAGATCAACACGTTTCTGAAGCTTATACAATCTGACAGGGTATCTGCAGTAGGAGAAGTAGGTGTAGACCGACTAACACAACCTCGAACATGGGGCAAGCAGACTGAATTTTTGAAAAGAATACTACCTGTGATTGCCGAATTGGAAAAACCCATCAATCTACATGTAAGATCCAGACCAGAAGACAAACACAGTGCAATTCTTTACCTCATCTCCAGGGGTCACAAGTAAAAGGGGATATCTGCTTAACAAATATATATACTTATATCACCTTTTACCTATGACCCCTCGAATTTCTTACTACAAATTTTGGCATAAAAATGTAACAGACAGAAAGTTTTGGTTTTGCATTGTTTTACAGGGAATTCAAAAATTGTACAGGCATTCACATCGCAGTATCCTAACACCTGTTTTTGGATTTACTAATTTTGCAAGAAGCTTTGAGATCAGTTCCGGAAAATAGGATACTTGTACAGACCGATTCACCTTACATCATACCTAGACGCATCAAAAATAATAGTCCATTGTACATCGGAGAATCATTACGTCATATCTCAGAGATAAGGAACCATCCTATTGAGCAACTTGGCATTGTGACTATGTCCAATGCCAAGAGAATATTTATGTAATTTTTACAGTATAAAGGAAGAATGGGGAGAGCTGTGGATTGAGTGGAGATAACATGTATAGTGTATATATATGTATAAAATTTTAATTTGTGGAAATGACAGGAAGATATTTCAGCAATGTGCCAGACTGGAGTTACCAGTTCGTTTTTAGAGGAGTAAACGTGTACTATAAATATTGTAAATACCAGTTGCTTTACAGTTGCAGACTCCAGTTGCTTTGCAGTTATAGAGAATTTTACTAATACATATTTTTCTAACCAGAATCCGGCTGTTCCACACTTAGATGTTAACACACTTCCTCTAGAAAAGGGGGAGAATGTAGTAAATTCTCTCAACATCATCGTAGAGAATAGGGTAATATTATCTGTACACGAAGGAATAGGATATAAAAACGGCATGGCTTAACACCCGGAAACCATGAATAAGACGTAGACAAACGGTAGTGGACGACAGAAGCGAAGTGACCTTCCTTCTAGTGACCGTCATCCAGGCGAAGCAGCTGGGCTAATAAGAGTGTAAACGAGATTGCTAGCAGACGATATTCAGACGATACCTGAACTTAATTTAACTTAACCAGATTAGTACAGAGGGTCTTTGGTCAGTTACTAAGTACACGAGGACTTTTACCACTCAGTTAATCACCACATTATTAATCTTATTGATAAGATATAACAAGTAATTTTATCATCAAACAAACTGGAAATATACAAGTTTCCCTCCTGCATAGCTCTGTACTTAGCTGATTGTTTTCCTTTCCGACTTACACCGTATTGGTAATTTGTTCTCTGTCAGTTTACGCATATTTCGGCTCATGGAATTCCATTTTTTCATTCCCACTGAAAAGACATAAGTTGTCGAAAATGGCCATATGTAGAATTTTAAATTTTACAATAATTTCGGCATTTGTTATTTATTATCTGCTGGTGGACTGTTTGTTCCGAAGGTAAAACACAGTAGCAGGTACTTCGGTGCTTGTCGGAAAGCCAATTTTACTTAGAATTAGCAATATCTAAATTTGAGTTCATTTTGTTTAAAACTAAGAAGCATTTCCCTCTGGCATAGCTTTTCTTTCTTATTTAGATCCGATTGGTAATATGCTCACTACTAGATTTAACACATATTTCGGTTCATGGAATTCAAAATGAATTTAATTTGATCTTCACTGTAGAATGAATTTGATGAAATGACCATTTACAGTAATTAAATTTATAGAAATATTTTTTATTTTCATATAACTAAATACCGAAGTCTCTGTGAATTTACTTTCTGCATATGCGCATTTCGACAACTTATGTCTCTTCAGTACAGATAAAATCTTAATGTTTGGAAGACCATAAACTCAAAAAAATGTTTAAAACTGACAGAGAACAAATTACCAATACAATCTAAATGTAAAGCCAAAATCAGCTAAGGACAGAGCTTTGCATGAGGGAGATACTCCTTATTTACAAACATTAAGATACTGTAAGTTTCCAAATATAATCAGCTTTCGGGTCAGCACCGAAGTACTGACTACTGGGCTGGTGAATACCTTCGGGGACTTACAGTCCACCAGCAGTGGCATCGACCCAGTGGTAACAAATAACTAAATACCGAAGTCACTGTGAATTTACTTTCTGCATATGCGCATTTCTACAACTTATGTCTCTTCATATTTTACGAAAGGATATGGAGTAAATGAACATGAGACCATACCAAATGTGTTAAATCCAACTGCAATAATTTTAATGAGCTGTATGGCCATTTCGGAAATTTATTCCTCATCAGCAGCACTAGAACCCAAACAAAAGAAATCCATAATTTCAAAAAATGTTTAAAATACATAAAACCAAACGAAATACGAATAATCAATAATATCAACTATAGCTAAGGACAAAATCACGATGGAGAGGTTAATCCTTCGGTTTTAGAATTTACATAAATTTAGACAATACTAATTGAACAAAGTGTACATTTGTGCTTCAATGGAGGTCACATTTGGGAAATTCTGCCATTTTTCTCAATTTTCCCGCTAAAATTAATGTAGAAAAGATACGAGGAAACACCCACAATGGCAGAAAACCACAATCAGATAAGTTTAAGTTGATTTTAAAAAAAAAAAATAAAACATGTTTGATAAATATAAAAAAATACGTTTTAACTGAGCAATAGTAAATGGGGGTAATAAAAACATTACCGAAAATAATTAACTAAAGTCAAAGAGGCAAAAATACAAAGCAATTATGGTCCTCTCTACGCTTCGCGTCGAAAATAGTAGCTCCCCTGTAAATATGAACTTATTCTCACAGTAATTTAAACCAGTCAATATCATTTTTGCTTGAACAATCGTATAATAATTTGTTAATTTTAGACTGGAGAGCACATGAAATGCAACAATGACGTGTATTGTATATGTAAATCAAAAATCAAAATTAATGCAAACATTATTGTATTGCTTCAGTTAAAAATGAGGCCACATCTTAAATTAAGATGTTTATACTTTTTTATATTCATTTTTCAAAAAATAATCGGGAAACGAAGTTTAAATCAAAGTACTGACAATAGTGAATTATAATACCGAGGAATCTCATACTCATTTAGTCAAAATTACATTATAAAAAAACTAAGGATTGCTTCTTATTCAATGGGCCTGTGGCTTATTTTGTAGAGCTGTGCAATTACTTTATCGACATATTGATCACATTACTGTTATTGAATTTATTAAACCTTGACGTTTTTCAACTTAATTGCTTATATGATATCTTGTCATTATTATTCCTATTGCTCTTTCTTACGCATGTTGAACATGATTTGTAGATGTCTACAGTAAAAAGCTATATTGGTTAGACCAACTTTGTACATGCAGCAGCGATGATACGACATTTTTGGTGTTTCTGTCTTAATTTTAACTTAAGTAGCATTACTCTTAAAAATCACTTTGTTAAATCATTTTCATAAATTTTAAAGCTTCTTATAAACATATATGATTTAATGCTTTTTCTCATCAATGCTTAAAAACACATAACTGATTTAAACAAGTATCTCCCTGAAGGGAGTACGAGTCTCAAAAATTTTGTAATTAGAATTAAAATTCTGACCATTTGTCTTGAAGAGCACATCTAATGAAACAACCTTAGCAAAAATTTTGAAAATCCATGTAGGAATTTTTGAGATATAAGACGTCAAAATTTTGGCGGGAAACAGATCTCTCTAGAGTTTTCCTTCAATTTGCATAAGATGTTTATAGGCCTTTAGATATATGAAATTATAATTAGAAGTTGATTAAATTTTATACACAGTCTATTTCATGTATTTTGAAGTGACTTATGACCAAGAAAATGTGGTCCATGTGCAAAAATTTTTTTTGCACTTTTTGAATGGATAAAACCCGAGGATATAGAATGCTTCTGAAATCTGAGGCTCGTACTCCCTTAACCTATAGGTCTTCTGCTTTAAAATCAATAAAGTTTATGTATGGTGTATTATAAGATAAGCCTAGCCTTACATTTCTGCTCTATATGGTGTTTCAATAGCTTTTCGATTTGTTTTCATTTACGAGGCCCGTCATGGGTTTCTTGATAACCTGATTATCAGGGCATTTTTTAATGATTATTTGATTACGAGGGCATTTATTTAATGATTATTTGATTATTAGCTTGCATTTTTATATATTTTTTTTATTACTAAGGCATATAATTTAGTGATTACTAAGGTAAAATTTAATGATTATTTGATTACCAAGGCAAAAAATTAATGATTATTTGATTCCTAGGATCCCCCATGAGGACCCTCATTTACACAAATACTATGCAACACGGTAATGTGTCCTGTTTGTTAATTTCTTTTTGTTGTTTTTTTTTTTTTTTTTCAGATCCACTATTTCTAAAATAATATTTACGTAGCTAAAATAATTTATATTGATCTAAATATATCTTAAAATATATACAAGCCATTCGAATTCATTGCTTATGATCAGTTTTAATTTCATTTAACATTTAGAAAAAGTCTGAAGCATTTCATCTGCATAAGTCATACAATGGTTCAATGTCAGATAAATTTAGAAAAATCCTCTTCTGTCTTTTTTTAAAGTAATTGATTGGATCCCACTGAACATTGTTAAACTGAGGTATGGTCAGTATTATACACCTAGAATCTACTCGCGTTAGGTTTTCGTGCATTTCTAATAAAAGTTCACTTATTCTGCTGTGGTGTTCAAATAAAATAGCAGTTTCTTCTGGTGATATATTTTTAAAATGATCTGCCACTTTCCAGCAAAAAATAGCTGTGTTTTTCAGAAAGTGTTCCAGCATTAAGGCGTCGTATAAGTATTTTAATATATACCTCAGGATATCTAAAGAGCAACGCTTACTGATTTAAGCATCACTTCGTCCCTCAATGTGCTGAAGAATTGCTGTCTTGGACATTGTAGGAAAGGGTAATTTCGAAAGATATATTTAAGAAATTTTTGACAGTTTTTATGGACTTGATTCATCGACTTCATTAAAGCTACATCAGTTGGAGCAAAGTCTATTAGGCAACATCCACATCCTTCCTCCACGTCGACTTCCTGGCAACCTTTTGGAACAGGATAACACGTGTTGTTGACAGCAAATGCGCGTTCTCTTCTCTCATCGTTGTGGAATAACGACTTCCCTGTATCCTTTTCTATTGATTGATTAGTTAGAGTTTAACGTCCAATGAGCAATATTTCAGCTATATCAGGACGAGAATAAGTTAAACAATTAAAAAAAATTGGAAGTAAAAGAAGAAAGAAATAGAGGAGGAAGGGACAACCGGGGCCACGACTTTTGACTGCCACTGGAAAAGAGGAGAAATGGGTAGGGGCAGGAAATTTAGCCTTCTATACGACACCCAATGCGTCTGCTCTCTTTAGAGAAATATAGAAGTGGTCTTTAAACTGCATCGAGCGTCGCGTTTCTCCACACAGTTTGGCTACAATGGTTTGCTGTCAGGCTTTCCGTATTATGACCTGACTACCCTGCAAAGACAGGGCATATCCCTATCCAACACTTGGGGACGCGCCAGACAGCTCTGTAGCCATGCCCCTGAAAACCTATTCAGGTGCCGGGTGTATCCTTTTCTAAGGACACAAGTTGATCCCTTCCTATTTCTATTGCAGGCATTGTATCGACACTTATTTCTCTTCCCTTGCAGGTGAAAAGAACGTTCCATGCTTCGATTTCGTTTTCCCTAATATTCTAAGCATGGTGTGCCTGTGTTTCTCTACCACAGAAAAGTCTCATTTTTTCAGTTTAATATTGCCTAATTGGTCCGCAATATCGCCAACTTTTTGCAAATGGGAAACCAAGTGCTTTCTAAATTCCCAAGAATGTAATTTTGTATCTTTAAAGCAAGATTGCAACTGTACTCTTGGATCATTCACGTACAGCTGAACGTAACCAGGTCTACAACCTGCCCTTAAATCAAATCTCTGCATTTGTATCTCCTTCAAATGCAGAACCATCATGAAGTCAAACTCATCTGCTGAAAACAGTCGACTGCCATCCGCCATACTTCCAACAGGTGTGACTCCTGAGAGTTTGAAGTGCCCATTTTTGCTTAGTGCCTTCTCCCATATTCTACATAAGAAAGAAAAATTCTACCTTCAGTCAATGGATAAGAAGCGTTATTCCAGTTTTATAAGAAATATCCATAAACATCCTCTCCTGTAATATTTTCATTTTTAGAATGACACAGTAGTAACGAGCGTTTTTATTGGGTGAAAATTTTTAAGCCAATCAAAATTCTCGTTACTACTATGTCAATCTGAAAATGAAGACATTTCTGGAGAGGATGTAATGGATATTTCATATAAAATTGGAATAACTTTACTTATTCATTGACTGAAGATAGGATTTTTTTTCATTGTAATTGACCTTACATGTCGGACATGGGCAACCTAATAAAAAAAATAAAGATTTACTCTAAAAACAATTGACTTAATTTGAAAAAGAAACATTTTCAGATTTCAACTCGGACAAGTGGTTTGTTTCCATTGATTTATTCACTTTTTTACCTTTTTGGGGCCATTTAGGGCTTGCTATATGGTGTGAGGTTCCTCACTGTGTTGAAGATCGTACGGTGGCCCCGATATGCTTTGTTTTGGGTCCTTTTAACCTGGATATGGGATGTTGTTACTTGACATTTACCCCATTTCCTTTCTTTTTCATATCTACCTAAATTTATCTATATTGTTTTTTTTTTTTTAATAGTAAAACTATTTCACAACATAATATTTCAGTATATTGAAAAAATAAATAAAAAAAAGATAAAAGAAATCCTATAGTGTTCGCTTATAATATCCCATACCAATAATTTGAATAAACTATGATTACTAAGTATACCTACCGGTATAAATTTGTCTGTCCTTCTTTTTCCCTTAAAACTGGTATAACCAAGGGTGGAAATAGCATTTTGGTATTTAAATTACATTTAAGTTGAACCATTGACATGTCGCGTTGTCGTCATGCAATTATTTTTTATTTTGACTTTTGTAATAATTATAAATAATTACACAACGGGTGGTAAAAACAAAATTACCGAACATTTGAGATTGCATTTAAAAATGATATTGTAACAGACTCAACAAAGAAGTGGATCTAAAAAAATTCTTCCATTTCTTCCTACAGAGGTAAACCCTTGGTGAAACTTCCATATCATATACCAAGGAAATGAACTCTTAGTAAAGCTTCAATATGGGACTGGTGAGTCTAGTTCAAACCGGAAAAAAAGTTTCGCTTCTTTACGAAAATAATCATTACATGAATGCATTGAGGGGAAACCGCTAATTAATGAACACTGTTTAGCTGTTTTTATATATCTGTTGTAGCGCCTCGGGTCAGCTGTTTTTCGTCAATTGAAATTCAGTTAAAGAATTATCACGTTGGAACACTTATATGTATACACTTCAATTTCATAAATATTTGTTCTGTTCATGTGTTAAATGTTTATTTCAATATGTAAGGAATCTAGTCATTCCGTCTTACTGGTATTTGAGTAGAACGTTTCCGCCAGTTCCCATCTCGAAGTGTAAACATCAGGCGACATCAAGATGTAGACATATAACGAATGGTAAATTAGACACTAAAATTTATGATAAAAGGGACGATTTTTCTTTTCCCATAAGTAATTATCCATTTCTGGACGGTGATGTCCCATTAGCGCCATCATATGGTGTTTACATATCTCAACTTGTTCGATTTGCTCGAGTATGTAATAAAGTTTGCGATTTTAATGAACGGAATCTTTTCATAACTGAAAAACTATTACATCAAGGTTTTCGTTATCATAAACTAGTTAAAACCTTTACTAAATTTTATCATCGATATAAAGACTTATTTCGTAAATACAATGCAACCTGTAAACATCTTCTTAAGGCTGGCATTTCACACCCCTTATTTTATGGTAATGTTTTACATAAAAGTAAAAAATACTTACACTCGCCTAACAAACTTATAAAACCTTTAAATCGTCTAATTCATAAGGGTTATAATTACGGTATTGTCGTCAAGTCATTACGTATGGCCTTCTTTGGTATTAACATTGATTTTTTGATACGGTCTTTGCATTTTAACTAAACACATTCTAAATTTCTAAAATCAGTATTGCATGGACACAGGTTATGTTTTTCGGTATATACATGAAATCATTATGCTAAACTCCTCACAGGAAGGGATCTTGATGGAAGCTGTATACTGAGGGTACATAACTTAATTTGTCAGTTGGTAATGGGTCTGGAGCTGACATGTCAGTTAACTGCTAGTAGTCTCTTGTGATTTCATGTTTATGTCCGTATATTTAGTTCTTTCAGTTTCATTTTTCACAGTTGACTCAGTCCTGTTGCCAACTGAATTTTACTGTTGTTACGATCGTTTTTTTATTTATCACATTGGCTATGGGGGAAGGTTTGGGCCCAGTGGAACTAGTTTGGCCCCGCCGCGGCAGGTTTGCGCCTGTCCTGGGTCAGGAAATTTATTAAGCCTTTGTGTGTCTTGTTTGTTTTCTAGTTAGTTCACTTTGTGTCTATCGGAGTCTAGGAAGATGCTTATTTCGCTGAACTTGATTACTCTTTGATTTAGGGGCCAACTCCGACCTACCGTTGGGTGTGGGGTTTCCTCACCGTTCATTGAAGATCTTATGGTGGCTTTTAGTTGTTATTGCTCCCCTTAGGGTCGTTGTCTCTTTGACACATTCCCCGTTTCCCTTCTTTTTCTTATGAATAAAAGCCCTGTCCTTGATAAACTGGAGTTTTTTATGTATCGTGTGCGTTTTTGTCACATGTACATTCACCCCATATCCTTTCATTTTCCTATATATCCTGTCCCAAAGAAAAAGTGTCACTAGTGGATATTATAGGATTAAACACCCACTTTTAGGAAATTATCTATGTATAAACTCCGGCAGCTCACGCACAAACTGAATAATGTCCGAAGGACTTAAATAAAGTTTGTGAATGAGCTGCCGGAGTTTATACATACATAATTTCCTAAAAATCAGTGTTTAATCCTTATAATTCCAACTTCGTACGTTAAAAACTGAGTGATCCATGTTAACGACGTCTTTATTTGCTGCACTATATTTTTGCGGAGCAGATTAATGGGCAAACGGAAATATCGAAAAATATTTCCGTTTGCTATTCATGGCGTTGACCAATGAAAATGAAGGTTGCAATCACATTTGGAATTATTATTTTATGAGATTTCTGGCATGGGGATAAAATACCACTGATATCCTATCCCTGGATACTATTTTCCCATGTAAATATTTTCCTTTGGGCACTATTTTTGTAACGTTTCTATCTCAAAAATGTATGAAGTAAAATATTTTAAATTTGTTGTAAAATATTATAAGAATACCAGGAAAACAATTAACGTGTGTGGAAATAAAAGAAGGCTCGATCGTGTTTTAATCACAATACACAAAAAATGTACACAACGTCATGCAGGTAACGATTATCAAAAGAGCCGAAGAATTGTCATTATAATAATATGCTCTTTTAAAATTCTTGGAAAAATTCTAAATACAAAGCACAACGACTGGCTAAAAAATGAAAAAGAGCCTAGCTGTAAACGTTTGACCTCTTCTTATAGGGTCTGTAAGTCTCGTCATGTGACACCGAGAATTCACGATTAAATTGCAATTCGAAAGCGCCAAAACATGACGTCATAGCATTATGACGTCCACATTTTTGGTTTGAAACGTCATATATTTTTGCCATAAATGCAACTTCCGGGCACAATTTATGTGCCCGGAAGTTTTAAAATTGAACGAGACTTACAGACCCTATTCATTTATTTATTCTATTACCTACCTTATTTGTTTTTTTTTCTAATTTTCCACGCTCTTTAAATTGCTTTATTATTTTTATTTATTGCTTACATATATTAGGTAAGTACGTTTGGCGAGTACCATTTTCATAAGCGGGTGTGCCATATTGGATCTTAATTTTAAGTTGAAAGTATTTCGAATTTTTCTGAGTTTAAATGATTTTATTATTGTGCCGGTGATATCGGGTGTCTTTTCATTGATTTAGATTTTTTTTTTTTGCTTAATTCATACTTTACCCTGGTGAATTAAAACATGTATTTTGTTATCTTAAGGTACCCACTTTCAAAATGTTTTCGTTCTCATTTAAGACTTTGAAATAACTATTATTTGGAAATTTAAGGCTCTGGTATTTCGGTTTTTTTTAACTAAAGTCCAATTTTTTTACTATCATTATCATATATTTTTGTAAAAACTAAAAGTACAACAAAGGAATGGCGTCAGTCGTTCTGTCGTTTTAACTAAAAAATTAAAGCTGTATGTATACATGTAAGTGTAATCTTAAAAACTCACCACTGAAACATGCATATATGTACAAAATACCAAGTTAATGAAGAGTAATAAATAACTAAATACCGAAATTACGGTGAATTTAATTTCTGCATATGCGAATTTCGACAACTTATGTCTCTTCAGTGCAGATAAAATCTAAACGTCTGGAAGACCATAAATTCAAAGATATGTAAAACTAATAGAGAACAAATAAAGGTGACAACAAAATTCTCACAGGGAGGGACCAGAAAGGGATGTCCATTAGACGAACGAAAAATTATAGAGCACACATAACAAAAAAGTGGAACGAATTTCGAGAGCCTTCATATTCCCGACTTGGAACGCACGTAATGAAGTTTAAATGTTGAACTAAACCAGCTTCAAATAATATTCCTTTAAGAAGAACAAGATATCTGCAAAATTAATATGTATGAAAAGATATTGTGATAATTGAGTTTTTTTAAAAGGTACTACAATAGAATGGCGTCAATCGTTATATTCACGTGCAGCAAGCCGGTCTCTAATTCTGGTGCAAAAGTGCAATGGCACAATGTAACAGTAAAGAGTAATACATTGATTATCACAGCAAAAATATTCAGAATTAATTCAAATTTCATTTTTTACGTTCTGATTTTTAAAAATATGTTGCATTGCTTCATACTATGTTTTATACATTTTTGCTTTGAGGATCAAAGAAAAGCATACGTATTTACTGCGTCGGCTTGTTAGTTCTTGTTTTTCTCTTCTGGTAATAATATTTTTGGTTCTTATATTCTGCCACATCGTTGATAGTATGTAGTGCAAACGAACTTCTGGTCAAAATAACGAATAGGCGTTGCAGTCTCATATTTTGCCACGCGCCAGTGCACGCGCAGACAAAACTCCGATCAAAATATCAAATAGACTCAATATCGATACTTGCGATTGTAAAGCAATATTCTTCCAGCTACATGGACCCGTAGAATGATTTGATTCGTTCGAAAAAGTATCGGAAACGGACCATAGACGCTTCAGAGACTTGTTGGGAAATGCCTGACGAGCAATGCGCAAGTGGAACCCCCAAGAACGTTCACAAGAGTTCATTCAAGTAAAAATTGGAACTTTGCCATGAAATATGTCCTGAACAAACAAACAATCGAAACGGAATCCAAACAGTTACAGATGAATATTTGTGAAAATAAAAGTAGAATAAAAAAACAATGTGAAAAAAATCGTTGTTGTGGAAGCTACATGTAACTCCTCTTTTTCTATAACTTCTAGAGTAATTCCATTTTTACATTTTCGGTTATGCTTACCTCCCTCAATTATTCAGTTTTCTCTTTGTTCTATGCTTATGTATCCTGCTAATAAAAACAGAGTAAAACAGCGAGATCTGTTTTTTTTTGCCTGTGGCAGCTTTTTGACCTGGACGAATGAACATATAGTCCACGACAATAAATTTACCTTAAAGTGTTATGATATCACAGGGCCTAGAAAAATGAAAAATGAAAATTTACCTTTAATTTGTCAGGGGGCCTTGTTTAACTTCCTTGATTTTAGTAATCCTATTAATAATCTATTTTAGGGAGCAACCATTTGATTTTTAGGGGGGGGGCTATGGTCAAATTAAAAAAAAAGGCAGGACGGTTACCTTTAGCAAAAAAAATCCAGGATGACTATGCGGGTTTATCAAGGACAGGCTTGGAACAAAAATAAAAAGCGAGGATAGAAGTTACACACAAAAATAAATTCAGGATGAAAAATTTGACCATAGCCCCCCATAGAAATCAAATGGTTGCTCCCTTAAGCAATTTTTATCATCAAACAAACTTGCAATATATACATTTAAGTAAATCTTGTTTAAACATCTCCCTCTTGCATAGCTCTGTCCATGGCCGATTTTGGCTTTTCTATTTAGATTCCATTGTTAGTTTGTCCTCTGTCAGCTTTTACACATATTTCGGGTTATTTATCCCAACGTTTATATTTGATCTGCACTGAAGAGAAATTAGATGTCGAAATTGCCATATGCAGAAGCACAATCATAAAAATTCCGTCATTTGTTATTTATTACTACCGAGCCGATGCCTCTGTCAGTTGACTGCTAGTCTTCTAAGGTATTTACCGACCTAGTAGCTGACTAAAAAACTTTTGTGTAGAAACTTGCAACATTTAAATTGAAATAGATGTAAAACTAAAACTATTTTGCATATAGTTCTATCATTTACTGATTTTTTCTTTCTTTTTAAATCCTACTTCGTAATTTGTTCTCTATCAGCTTTTTTATATATATAGGTTAATAAAATTCCAAATGTTTTGATTTTATCCTCATTGAGGAGCATAAGTTGTTGAAAATGACCATATATAGAAACTAATTTCACTTCAATATTTGATATTATCACTGGGCTGTTGCCTCTGCTGACGAACTATTAGTTTATGGGGGTATTCAACAAAACAACACAGTAGCTGGTGATGGTCGGAAACCCAATTTTACCTAGAAACTTATAATATCTAAATTTCAGTAATTTTTAAGTATCTCCTCTCTTACATAACTCTATCCTTAGATGTCCTTAGATGATCTTTTTTCTTTCTATTTAGATTCTATTCATAATTTATTCTCTATCAGCTTTAATACATGTTTCGGTTTATGGAATTCCAAATGATTTTAATTTGATCTGCAATGGAGACAAAATTTGTCGAAAGTAAATTCACAGAAAAATCGGCTTTAATTATTTATTAACATACATACTCCAATGCAGGGTACTTTTGAAACATCCCCCTGTTTTTCCCAACAGTCCCGCGTAAAGACCATAAATGACCAGTGAGTATTTCTTGAATGACATTTCGCAGACTTTTCAGTAACGACAATCATTTGTCAATGGGTGTGTAAGTTCATCATAACTGACATTTTCGGGTTGTGTGTCAAGCAAATACATTTCAACTTTATTTTCTTTTCTTTTTAGTAAAACTTTATTCAAACTAAAATTTGTTTGATCAGTATAATAAAGCATTGAACAATCGCAAAGGGTAGTAATAACAAAATTAACGAATAGAATTGTCAAGAGCCAAAGTCCAAGAGACAAAAAGACAAAGCTGTTTTCGTCCCCTCTACGTTTTGCGTCGTGAAATTGTTGCGCCTCGGTGAATTTTGAACTTTTTTCACACCAAGTAAATAACTTCAGTTTCAATTTTATTTTAAGTTGTCAATATTATTTATTGTTTGAGCAATCTTATAGTAATTTGATAATATTTGATTTGAAATCAAAAGAAATTCCACAATAACACGTAAATCAAAAATCAAAATAAATGCAAACATTTTGAAATGCTTCAACGAAGCTATATCTAAAAATATGATGTTTATACTTCTTATATTCATTTTATAGAACATAATCGGGATACGAAGTTAAAATCAAAATACTAACAATAGTGAAGGTCAGAATTATAATAACTAGGAATTTCATAACCAATAATTTCAAATACATTATAAAACATGGCGGATTGCTTTCGTATTTAAAAGGCTTGCTGGTCATAATGTATAGATGTGCAAATACTTTGCCGACATATTGATCAGATAATTATTGTAGGATTTAATATATGTACAACTCAATCAAATTTATCGTATAAGATCAGTTTTAAATTCATTTTTAAATTTAGAAAAAACTCAAGTATTTTATCTACACAAGTCATACAACGGTTTCATTCCAGATAAGTTTTCACAAGTCTCCTTCTGTCTAACTTTAAAGTCATTGACTGGATCCCACTGAACAGTTTCAAGATGAGGCCTTGTCAGTTTCCAAGTTCCTCGACCAGCTGTTTTTTCCCTTCATTTGTACATAACTCTTCATTCCTGGTTTTATCTTGCTAATGAAAAGATGTGCAAGAATAAAATGTATACTTAGTCGTAAACCTGAAAATTTACGCAGTTGAGTTTTTCGTGCATTTCTTATAAAGGCCGACTCACTCTACTGTGGTGTTCAAACAAAATAGCAGTAACTGCTCGTGATAAACTTTTTAAATGATCTGCTACTTTCCAGCCAAAAATATTTGAACTTTTCAGAAAGTGTTCAAGCATACACGCATCGTCTAAACATTTTGATATATACCTCAGCATGTCTAAAGAGCACTTCTTATTAGCTTTTATATCACTGCATTCCTCAATATGCTGTAGAATTGCCGTCTTAATCATATATGATGGTAGGAAATAATAGTTGCGGAAGATATATTTAAGAAATTTTTGACAGTCTTTGTGGACTTGATTCATCGACTTCATCAGAGCTACTTCAGTCGGAGCAAAATCTTTTAGCCAATAACCACATCTTTTACCCATGTCGACTTCCTGGCCACTTTTTGGAACAAGATAACACATGTTATTGCCAGCATACGCACGTTCTTTTCTCTCAAGGTTATGGAATAACGTCTTTTCAGTGTCCTTTTCTAAGATAATAATATTATCCTTTCCTATCTCTATTGCAGGCATTGTATCAACACTTATTTCTCGTCCCTTCCAGGTGAAAATAATACTCCATGCGTCGATTTCGTGTTCCCCTTATAGTCTTCGCATGGTGTCCTTGTGTTTCTCTACCACAGAAAAGTCTCGTTTTTTCAGTTTCATATCGCCTAATTGGTCAGGAATATCGTCAACCTTTTCCAAGTTGAAAAGCAAGTGCTCTCTGAATTCCCAGGAATGTAGTTTCTCATCTTAAAAGTAAGCTTAAGACTGCCACTGTACTATTGGATCATCCACGTACAGCTGAACGTAACAAGGTCTACAACCTGCCCTTTAATTAAATTTCTGCAATGGTAAATCTTTCAACTGTAGAACCATCATAAAGTCAAACTCATCTGCCGAAAACAGTCGACTCCCATCCGTCATACTTCCTACTGGTATGACTCTTGAGAGGTTGAACTGTCCATTTTTATTAAGTGCCTCCTCCCATATTCTACATATCAAGCCGTTTGCTGATTGATTTATTTCTTCAGCTTTTTGTTGGTCATGTTGATTTGATTGATTTATTTCTTCAGCTTCTTTGTCGGTTATATCGATTTTCGTCTTCTCCATTACATACTTTAAATACTCTTCAAATTTGCTTTTGTGTTCAGCCATTTGTCGTTTCATGCAGTGCAAGGTTATCTGTGATATCTAAAATAAAAGAGGTACATTTTGAATAAACACAAGAATTAAAAGAACAAAAACCTTTTTATTTATGAAATTATGGTGTTTTTTGTGTAATTGTAGCCGTGCAAAACTTTCAAAAATTCTATCTTAAAATTTCGTCTACAAACATTCATATCATCGAATTTCTGTCTTTAATTTCCGTCGCCAAATACCAATAAAAGTAATTACATGTATATACATGTTGTATCAGATACAAAGTTTGATTTTTCCTGCAGTGAAATCAACTTTCGTATAGTATCTCTTCTGCAAACGGCCATCATTAATTTTCAACTCTTTGGATAGGAAATTACCGTGGTCGGTCAAAAATAAAAGCAGACTTTTAAAAACAAATCGTTATATTCTACTTATAATCTATTATAACAACTACTGTTATCAACGGTGATTATTTTCAATGTATACCTACCAGGACAACCATTAAATTCTTCTGATTCTTTTTTTCTCAAACACGCATAATCCAAGGTTGAAATCACATATTTGGTATTTAAATCACTTTTTGGTTAAACCACTGACAAATCGCTTCGTCAAGCCATTATTTCTAATTTTAACCGTTGTGAAATAAATATGAATACTTTTACGTTTAGATTACATTGTCACATGACTCTGTTACTGACTCAACAAAAGAGTGGTTTTAAAAATATCTTCAATTTCATACCCTTCTACCCTCAAGGAAACTTTAATTTGATTCACTTTAAAGATGAACCCTTAGTGAAGCTGCCATTTCATTCACTATAGCTCGTTGAAGCTTCCATTTCTTTCCTACAAAGCTGACACCACGGTGATACTTCAACTCAATTCCCTACAAAGGTAAACCAAAAGTGACGCTTCAATATATTCACCAAAGAGCTGAAAACTCGATGCAGCGAGGCCAATAAATAAACTCATAATATGCATGCAAGATCTTGCCATAAGTTGGAGTGTAACTGCAGTTCATGCCACGTAAGAAGTATGTCAGCTTTTACATGGTGATAATGTTCGAAAATGTATATATTTAATGGGATATGATTCTGCTTTGAAAAAAAAATCGTTCATTGTTACATCATGTCAGTCATAAAAAATAGTAACTAATTGATTTATAAAAACTATCAAAGTGATGTAATCTGATTTATAAAGTAACTTGATTTTATTTTTACTTGATATCCCCCCCGATATTTACTAGTCATTATGCAGGTTTGCTTAGGTTAATTATGCAGCTTAATTACTTGTTATAACAGCAATAAGAACAATAAAGTTATTTGTTTAAAAAATGAATCCTGCCTCTGTACAAGTGTCGTTAAGTATTTTTATNGGGGGGGGGGGGGGGGGGGGGCTAGCTATACCTAGTTTCCATCCCCTTAATTCTGCATTCCACCTTTCCCCACTCTAATTTCGCTTCCACACTAATTTTCGTCCCAACAACTCCACTTATAGGTCTCGGTTCCAGTTCTGTTGGCTCCTATTTTCCGCCCTCCTAAGGACAAGTTACCACCTTTCTTCTTCTCAGTTTTCTACCATCCTACTCCTTTGTACCTGCCTTGTCGATCCCTTTGTTTTTTTTATGCTAGGAAAGTGGAACCACGGTCCTTCCTTCGGGCAAAGTCTTTATTCAAAGGTGGTATCAACCGATCGCCAAATGATGTGGCAGAAACGTCGACGAAGTGCACCATTTGGATAGAAACTTGAATATCCCGGAAATTTGCCGGCTTTTCATCAAATAAAATTTTGTTCCGGCTGACCAAATTTCCATTGGATAAATAATATAAGCATTGACACAACATTTCTTTCTTTTAATACAAATATAATATTCAATTAATTCTGACAGGAACTAATTTTACGATATTCGTTCCGATGGAACAAATCCTAATTTTTATATTTTTTTTTTAACAAATCTTATGATGGTACTTATATTCTGCCATTATCGTCGACCGTGCGTAGTACAGACGAACTTCCGGCCAAAGTATCGAATAGATGATGCAGTCTTACATTCTGCCACGCGCCAGTGCACTCATAGACTAACCTCCTCTCAAAATATCGAATAGACTCATTATCGATACTTGTGATCGTAAAGTAACATCTTCCAGCTAGATGGATCTGCAGAATGTTTTGATTCGTTTGGGAGCATTAAAAACTTACCACTGACGCTTCAGAAATTGTTGGACATTGGACCGCCTGCCTGACGAGCAATGTGCAAGCTCAACGCCAAATAACGGTCATAAATGTCCACTGTGTTCAATAAAGTACAAATATGTTAACTAAACCATGAAAGATGTCCTCAACGAAGGCTGGACATGGGATCCAAACAGCTATGAAGTCTTAGCTGAAAACATTAACGAATGCATTTGCGAAAATAAAAAATGAAATTTAAACAAATAAGAATGTTAAATTAAAAGGACGATTGTTCAGAGAACAATTACAAGGTCTTTCCCCGTCAATGTAATGTTTTGTTACTTCTTATGTTTGAAATCTTCTTTATGAGATTCATATTGTGTCCAATATATTTGATTTTCTATTTCTTACAGTTTTAATGACTGTTTTTACAATTAAGAGACAAAAAAATGGCTATGACCTTGACCAGTGACCTTAATGACATTTGACCTTGGAATCAAATCTCTTCTTACTGATTAGGTTGATATGTTGCTTGACCATACTATTTGTAACGGTATAAAAGTTGTACGCGAAAAAACACTTTCCGAAACACGTCAAAGGCAATAACTGTCTAGGGAGTCATCGGAGAGCTTCGGTTCTAATGGGGAAAATGTAGACCTTGATGACGTATTGAACATTTTTGCTGATATAATTTTTCAGCCATTTATTACGGTTATTAAGTTTATAAGCTAACAAGGTCCAAGGTCAAAGGTCACCGATGACTTTCAACCTGGTACTCAAATTGAATATCTTTTCGTGCTGATCACTTTAAACATATATGTTTACTATATTATCTGTAAGCGTTTAAAAGTTATTCGCAAAAAAAAACGATTTACGGAAACGCGTCAAGGGCTATAACTCAAAAACGGTTCGTCGCACAGTTTTCTTTCAATTGAATCAAATGTAGATCTCAATGAGGGGAACATTTTTGCCATATAATGTTTTCATAATTTTTTATCATTTGCGATATAACGCGATAACAAAATTTCAAATAGCCGCCATTTTGAAAATGGCGGATGAAAATTTTTTTTGACCATTTTTTTGTAATCAGGACCATGAAAGCTACCTGGCAACCAAATTTCATCGAAATCCGACAACTTTGAGCAATCGACATTTATCGGGGTCAAAAACGCGAAACCGGGGTCGCGACCCCAAAAATTTTTTTTGCATCACAAATCATGCTGAGGATGAGTGAAACATTTTCCTTGCCTCAGAATTTTGATATCGGTTACGGTTTCTGGGCTATTACCATAACAACAAAAACCGTATTCGGAGAGATAACTCCGTTACTAAAAATAGATCGGTTTCGCAGGGTCACTGGCTTCAACAGGCAGCTAAGTCGATTAAGTGTACCAAGTATCGATTCGATATGTCGCTACATTTTTATTATTTTTGCCGCGGAAAATAATAATAATAATAATAATAATAATAATAATAATTAAAAGGTCAATTGTAAGGTCAATTGTTCAGAGAACAATTGCAAGGTCTTTCACCAGTTTTCACCATGATTACATGTTTGTGTTTTGATTTTGTTGTCTATTTCGGTCAAAAATGTGCAGATGACAATGAGACACACATTTTCTCCAATACATTTGACAACCTATCTCTTATAGTTTATGAGTTTAAGCGATAACAAGGCTCATGGTCATCGGTGACCTTGACCAATGACCTTTGACCGTCACATTTTTAGATGACCATATACCACCTATGAACAATGGTGAAGGTTTCAGGTCTCGAGGACTTATCGTTTGGGAGTATTTAGCATTGACGGAAACCAAAAATCTTTCAAAGGGCAATAACTCATATTAAGAGTCGTCGAATCTTTTCGGACTACAGGTTACAAAAATGCGTCTCGTAAAGGTGAACATTTTTCTCATTACATTTGATCAGCTATCTATTACGGTTTCCGAGTTTATCTGATAACAAAGTCAAAGGTCACGGTCAAAGGTCACCAATGACCTTGAACCTGGTACTCAAATTGAAGGTCTCTTCA
>MJUU01043347.1:57346-78812 GCA_002080025.1 Modiolus philippinarum | reverse complement strand
TTTTTTTTTGACCAACCAGAAATGTAGATCTTTATGAGAGGAGTATTTTTGCAACACAATGTTTTCATAAATTTTTTATCGTTTCCGAGATATCGCGATAACAAAATTTCGAATGGCGGCCATTTTGAAAATGGCGGACGAAAATTTTTTTTTTGACCAACCAGAAATGTAGATCTTTATGAGAGAAGTATTTTTGCAACACAATGTTTTCTTAAATTGTTTATCGTTTCCGAGATATATCGATAATAAAATTTCGAATGGCGGCCATTTTGAAAATGGCGGACGAAAATTTTTTTTTGACCAGGCAGAAATGTAGATCTTTATGAGAGGAGTATTTTTGCAACACAATGTTTTCATAAATTTTTAATCGTTTCCGAGATATCGCGATAACAAAATTTCGAATGGCGGCCATTTTTAAAATGGCGGACGAAAAAAAAAAATTGACCAACCATAAATGTACATCTTACCGAGGGGAGTATTTTTGCAACACAATGTTTTCATAAATTTTTTATCGTTTCCGAGATATCGCGATAACAAAATTCCGAATGGCGGCCATTTTGAAAATGGCGGACGAAATTTTTTTTTTTGACCACAGATTTGTAATCAGGACCATTATAGCTACCTGGAAACCAAATTTTATCAAAATCCGATAACTTTTAGAAATTTGCATATTTAGGGGTCAAAAACGCGTAACCGGGGTCGCGACCCCAAAAAAATTTTTTCCATGATAAATCATCGTTATGATATAACAAACATTTTCCCCACCTCAGAATTTTAATATCGGTTACGGTTTCTTCGCAAACATGATAACAAGGTTTTCGGTCTTGGGGCAGATAACTCCGTTACTAAAAATAGATTGGTTTCACAGGGTCAGTGGCTTCGACCCATCACTAGGCCGAATAATATGACCAAGTATCGAATAGATATGTCGCAACACTTTTACTCTATGGACCGCGGAAAAAAAAGAAAAATAATAATCAGAAGAAATACAATAAGGTCTTTCACATGTGGTGGGAAAGACCTTAAAAATAGAAAAATGCCACATTTCTACCGATTTCTAATATTTAATTTCAAGTGCAAGAACTAACTATGCATTTGGGTCGTTTTTTGTAAGCTTTTTTATATACAGGGAAACTGTTACATATAATTTGGAAAGGCAGGTGAATAATTAACTCGAAATTTGAGAAGGCGACAATATGTTCCAAAAATGTCTTGCACATGTCGTCGGCGACAGTTTTTGCCGGCGACAATATGTGCAGAGGCGACAATATGTGCCCCAACACCCTCTGTGTCTCTGGTCGCGAAATAATTGTGTCTCGGTGAACTATGAACAATCTTAAAATAATCTGTTCTTAAGATCACAGGAAATGCAACAATAACATTTATCGTATATGTAAATCAAAACCCAAACTTAATTCAATTATTTTGAAATGCTTCACTTAACAATGAGGCTGTATCTAAAAAATAATATTTTTATATTTTTAATATTGATTTTTCAAAACATACATATGTGCTGACAATTGTGAAGGTCAGAATTATACATGTTATATTACCGAAGAATGTCGTACTCAATAATTTCAAAATGCATTATAAATTATGACGGATTGCTTAGTATTTAATAGGCCTTTTGATCATTATTCACAAGTGTGCAAATACTTTAACGACATATTGAACATATAATTTATTAAAATTGCCTTTTTTTCAAATAAATAACTTGTATAATATTGTGTCATTTCTAATTCTAATGGACTTTCTTAAGCATGTCGAACATGATTTGTAGATGTGCACAGTAAAAAGCCATATTGGTTGGACCAATTTTGTACATTCAGTAGCAGTGATGAGACCTTTTCATGAATTCTAACTCCACCTTCAAGGAGGTCAACCCAACTTAAATGGCATAACTCCTAAAAATCACTTGAATGTTTGTTAAAATCATGTTCATATACTTTTTAAGCTCCTAAGTATCATAGTTGATTTTAATTCTTTTTCTCATCAATACTTAAAAACACCTAACTGATTAAAACCAGAATCCCCTTGAACCTAGGTCTACTGATATAAGATCAATAAAGTTTATGTATGGTGTATTATAACATAAGAATGACTTAACTTTGCCTAATCTTTCTGCTCTACATGGTGTTCCAAAAACATTTCCTGATAAAGTCGATTCAGATCTTAGCTATACATTTATACGAAATACTATGCAACGCGATAATATGTCCAGTTCGTTATTTTACTTATTTTATTTTGTTGCTATTTGTTTCAGGTCCATTATTTCTATAAAAAAGTAATTTCGTAACTAAAATAATTTATTTATAATTTAAAATAATTTTAGATATATCTTAAAAATATATTTTTAAATTTATACAAGTCATTCGAATTCATCATTTATGATCAGTTTTAAATTCTTTTTTTTTTAGAAAAAGTTCAAAGAATTTTATCTGCACAGGTCATACCACGGATTCATGTAGGATACAATTTCAAAACTCTCCTTTTGTCTTGCTTTAAAGTCATCGATTGGATCCCATTGAACAGTTTCAAGATAAGGCCTTGTCAGTTGTCTAAGTTCCTCAATATTTGACCAGCTATTTTTTCCTTTTGTTTGTATGTATCATTTAACTACTGGTTTTATCTTGATAATGAAAAGATGTGCCAGAATGAGGTGTAGACTTTTGTGGTAGAACATATTAAAGGGAACGGAAACCGGAAATAACAGAGCGAGGGTCTGTATTATTGCACACCTGATAATTAACTAGTGTTACTTTTTCGTGCATTTCTTATAAATAATTGAATGTGAAAAAGAGGTAAAATTACTTGGTATTAGTATTGATTTTATGTTAGATTTTGATAGTCAAATAACAAATATGTGTAGAAAAGCTGCCAGGCAATTGAATGTTCTCAAGCGCATTGGCCATGATTTAAACTGCTTAAGTAAATTTTTAATTTATTTCTCTTTCATGTTGTCAAATTTCAGTTTTCCCACTTACTTGGCACTTCTGCTCAAAGGCGAATAGAGCTAAAATTGAGAACATCTCAGAAAGAGCACTTCGGTTTATTTATAATGATAAAAATTCCAGCTATGAAAAATTATTAGAGAAATCTTTGCTGCCATTTTTGAGAATTAGACGCCCGAAAACATTGAATAAGAAAAATCTTGTTTTTTACAAGATTTTGTTTCAAAGACAAAAATATTTATAACTTTGGGTATAGCAATACAGCAGAAATTCCAAGAGTACAATCTACCAGGTATGGTTTGAAATCATTCAGATATTCAGCCCCTTGGATTTAGAATAGAGTTCCTGATGAGTTGAGGAATCAATCAAACCTCAACCAGTTTAAGACCTTCATTAACACATGGACAGGGTCTTCCTCCTCGTGTGTTATCTGTAAATCTTAGGGGCTGAATATCTCTATTTGTATTTTGCTGCTTCTAGCCTTCTCTGCTTAGGTATCACGCTTAGTACTTTTCTGTCTGTACTTATTTAGCTCAATAGCTCTTAGTTTATTGTGTATTGCATGTCTTTTATTATTTTTCTGTGATTTATGTCTAATTGCTTAAATACCTATGTGAGTGCTTGTTCTTAGTGCTTTTATGTGCTTAGTTAGTGACTCTGTTTTAAGTGTATTTGTGTTTTATCTTCATTATTTAACATTGTGTGCATGATTGTATGTTTTAATGTAATGATGTATTTGTTATTTATGTAAGTCGGTATAAAATCTTCTGCAGAGCTTCTGCTTATTGTTATATGTACGTTACCCGAATATAAATAAAAATTATTACTTACTTACTTACTTACTGGTCAACGGATTATAGTGACAATAAGAGTATTTGCTAGTTTATTTTATGTAAGTTTACCATCCCATATACATGACAAAGGAAGACATAAATGTAGCGTTGTTCGACATCTACTTCCGCTCAAACCGTTGCTACGGGTCGACTTGAATTGACTACGAGGTATGAGCAAAGCTAATTGCTGAAGACTTCATGGTGACTTGGAGATGAAGAACTACATGTATTTGTAGGGACTTTGTCACATGTGCATTTACTCTATAACCTTTCATTGTTTTTCGAAATTAAAAGTATTATATATATGATGTTTCATGTCGCATTGAGATGGCGGATATTGATCTAGCTGGAAGTGGAAGTCACGTGACGGATGTGAGAGTCATTGGTTTGGCATGCGCGACCGAACGTGACTTTTATTGAGATTCGTTTTAGCTTTTTTGATAAGAAATAATGTCATTGATCAACACGTGAGCCCGGTCTGGTTTACGGAAAGGAACAAAAACGTGCATGCGCGACCTAAAGTCGCTGTATATTTGCTGTTTTCGGCCACATTGATATGAAATGATGCTATGACACATCAAAAAATTAGGTAGACCATAAAAAAGTTTAAAAACTGATAGAGAACAAATAACAAATATGATCTAAACGGAAAACCACCATCTGAGGCCGGAGATTTGCGTGAGAGAGATATTGTTTGGTTTCGTGTGGGACGTGCTAACCCTTCCGGAGCACCTGATGTCTTTCTCGGTTTTATACGAGTTCACATTATATAAATTGCTCTGTATTTTTTTATTTTATGGTTGTGCTTCGTGGCTGTCTTATGTCTTCGTTTCTCTCCATTCCCATCATAATTTGCCTTGTCGCTAGACTTTGATTTTTGTAATACTACAACTTTTGTTTCTTAGATGTTCTAATATCGTTGTTTTATGCAAAATTTTCAAAACTTTCACATTGCAAGTTACTATTTATAAAAATTTTCGATCCAGCAACGAAATACTGACTACTGGGTTAGTAAATACCCCCGTCCACCAGTAGAAGCATCGATCAAGCGTTAAGAAATAACTAAATAGCAAAGTAACTTTAGATCTAGCTTTTTGCAAGTGGCCAATCCGACAGTTTATGTCTTTCAGTGCAGATCAAATCAAATTTTTTTTTTCGAAAAACATTAACCAAAAAGATGTATAAAAACTGATACAGCAGTATCATACCATGTAGCAGCAGCAGCAACAACATAGAGAAATGAATATAATCAGGAGCAGCTCATGAGTTGTATAAGTATAATTTTGAGTCATGTAAGCATAGCCGTGAGGAACTCATATGTGATAAAAACGTAAGATCATACGAGAATATTAACGATAGAACTACATATACTATAGGGTCAAAGACGAAAACTGTTGAATTAATTTTGCATGTAGTTTAATCTTTTTTTTTTATTGTTCCCTCTTCACTTGTTTGACGAATTTCGAGAGATAAGGACTTCTAGAATGTAACACTGTGGTTTCCATAGTTAGCACTCTAATCCCCATTAAAAGACAACATATTATTGAATAAACCATGGACACTTAAAAGATAAGATTGGTATGTAAATAGGTCTTTGCAAATTTGAAGACAATCAGACAAAAACAAACAAAGTAATAAACTAAAAAATGCGTCGTCACACATTTTCTGGCAAACTTGAATTATTTTAGCATTTGAAGAAATACTAATGGTTGTAGCGGTGTTCATTGGATTTCTATATCTTTATTTCATATTCTCTACTTACATTTCTGGATATATTGCATCTTTGAAGTGAAAACAAACACAAAACCTATCGTTGTTTGACATTTTGTCGTCTGCTGTATGTAGTATAAAAAACAACTCATTGGACGTATGCTATCTAGCGCGTACCCGTCTGCCGTATGCAAAAAAGCACGTATCTCGATTACCCACCGTGGATTTTAAAAAGAGAGAACTGTAATATTAGAGAGGCTCAAACTTATTTTTGCGACAGTTAAGTGAGGTTTTTCTTATTTATTCTATAATCTCTTCATTATCCATAATGTTTTACAATACTTTTTGTCTCGTTGGAACCCGAATACATTATTATTGATTAGAAACAACGGCAGTAGAATACCAAAGGAACAAAGGAGGGATATCCACAAAAATCGAAGTCCAAAGACATGACCAAAACGAGAACACAGAAAACAATGATGCCAGACACAAAACAATGACGTTAGACAGACAGAAAGCACAGAAATAGAAATCACAACATTCAAAACAAAGGCACTCACAGTGTGAACTCCAGTGAAACTGAGTGACATCAGGTGCTCCGGAAGGGTAAGCATGTCCTGCTCTGTTCACAGCACCCGTCACACTGTGAGTGAGTCGATCCAGGAAAATGTCAAAGTCGGTAGTCAAATCCGGGAAGACGTGAATCTAGCTGAAAATGTCCACTTTCATTTGAGATACTGACACGTCATATCTTTCAATGATGTTATGGTGACGGCCATAGAATTTCTTGAGGGATGAAATTAACATAGGTTGAACAAATCCCTGTCTAAGCAGCTTTTTAATGTACAAAATTAACGTCTCACGATCTGTTTGTTTAAAACCTGGCCTTTGCTTTTTAAAACGGATGAAAAGCAAACAAATTATTGCTTCAAATGCGTCCTGTTTTGAAACATCCCTTTCCCATGCGACTTTCATTTTATATGGTAAAAAATGTTGTTTGTGAACCTTTTAAAACGACACAAAGTCATTTGAATGACGGAGGCTGTGATTTTTATCCAAAGTGTTTAAAGTTTCATCCATTAATGCTCAACGTTTTCACAAATTCTTTGTATAAACATGGTTTTTACAAAGGTAGTTACAAATGTATACATAAAAAAGATGTTACTATTCATTCAATTCTTTGTCACAGAATAAGTTTCTTATGTGTTTGGGTCAGAATGTAGCGAAATGTCTATTGATCAAGATATTTAGAAAGGTGCAAAGAGGCAACATCTCATAACTAACCATTTCAATCCTGAATCAGCTGAAATATATGTTGACAAGCAATCCTTCAACCTTAACATATAAATGCTTCAAGGGTTTTGAACATCCATACAAAAAATGATTTCTTGAACTTTACGACTGTCAGCCTTTTGATGCAGCTCCATTGTGCTTTTAAAAGGTTCACAAACAACATTTTTTACCATATAAAATGAAAGTCGCATTGGAAAGGGATGTTTTAAAACAGGATGCATTTGAAGCAATAATTTGTTTGCTTTACATCCGTTTTAAAAAGCAAAGGCCAGGTTTTAAACAAAAAGATCCTGAGACGTTAATTTTGTACATTAAAATCATCAAATTATTGTCACTACAAGAGAAGTAAACAACACATTATTAAAGACATCATTTTTGTCTCGCCTACGACGAAAGTCACGGAAGCGAGACAAATTCCGTCGTCGTCGTAGTCAGCGGCGTCAACAATTGTAAGAAGTTTTTCATAGGTTGAATAGAGTCATTTTATCTTAATAGAATTGTGTCAAAAATTGACAGAAGCTAGATATTGGTCAGAAAATTACCTCCAGCTAAATAAATTGGGTACCTTTTTTTGTCTTTTTCCGTATTTGGACTTTGCGCAACAAATGAAATGTTAACCCTCAAAATAAAGTTTTTTAGACGTTGAAAAAAAATTATTATAACCTATTGGAATAAAAAAAATGGTCAGAAGCTAGAAAATGTTCCGAAAATTTCCTCCAGATGTAAATTTTGAAATTTATTTTTTCACTTTTGGTATTTTTTTCCGTATTTGAGTTTTTTTTTTTTTTTTTTTTTTTTTTTTTTTTTTTTTTTTTTTTTTTTGGCAAAAAAAAAATATTAACCCACAGATTAAAGCTTTTTAGATGTTGAATAAAGTTATTAAATCATATTGGAATTTATTGAAAAGTGGACAGATGTTAGATGATTGTCAGAAGATTATCTCAAGCTGAACACATTAGATTTGTTTTTGCTTATCCATATTTTTTGCTTATTTGGACTTAGTTTTTTGCTAAAAAAAAATTAATGTTAAACCACAGATAACAGTTTTTAGAAAGTGAATTAAATGTTTGTGTCTTAACAATATTTCATTAAAATTGAAGATTGCAGCATGTAGTATGAAGATATGTTACAAGCTGTTGGAATTTTCATTCTGGTTCCAACATTGGTAAATTTTCTGAAAATATCGAAGACCAATAGTTTTTGAAATGTTTGCATATAATTAAAAAAAAAGCCAATTCTTTGGTACCAAGAATAATTTTGAAAGTGTAAGAAATAAAAATCAGGTTCCACAATTGGTAAATTTCTTGAAACTGTCCAAGACAAGTATTATTTTGAAATTCTTAGCAACCATCGTTTTTTGAGTGAATTTGAAATAAACAAACATTTAAATGAATAAAATTGCAAAAAGTTTTGATTCCGATTTTCGATAATTTCCTGGAACTCTCTTAGACCAATTATTATTTTGCAACCAAACATTTCAAAAAATATTTTAATGAAAACAGTAATTTTCAATACTGGAATTGCAAAAATATTTACACGTAATTCCAATTTTGATAAATTTCCTGAAACTCTTCAAGATCTGGTTTTATTTTTAATTCTGCCCAGCAACTATACCATTTTAAATACATTTGGTGAAAACAATCATTTTGTACTTGTATTGAAAAATATTTGATTCCAATTTTGATAATGAAACTCTTAAAGATAAGTTATTTTTAATGCAGAAAATATATAAATGTTAGTATTGTCCTTATCATAATGATATCTTACTGAGCAGGCGAGACACCAGTTCGAAGGAACTTTTACTCATTTTTTATTATATATCTACTAAATATGAGAATATTTGATTTGATAAAAGCAATTACATGACTTAAAAATAATTCAAATGATTTGGCAAACTATTTCGATATTACATCACAGAAAGAACAACCCTTTTATTTCCCGCTGAACAACCCGGATATCACGTCACAGAGGGAAAAATACCCTTTTTGACTCTAAGAAAACTAAAAGAATATATGTATACGAGATTCAAATCATGATACGATGTCCTGATAGGGGATTGATTAAACTGTTTAAACATAATAAAACCTCTGTTGACGTGAAACATCTAGATTTATTATACCTTACAAGTATATATCATATAATACAATCTGATGAATAATTTTGATGTTTTTCAAAATTTATGACCTGAGTGGGAACAATACGTGTTATTAACTTATAGTTAATTTTTTTCATTTGTAGCAATTTAAACTATTTTCATGAAAATTTAACATCGGGTACAACAGTTAACTGTTTACCGATTTCGGGAGGAACTGTTCCATGCGCAAAATAATTGCGCAAATCGACGTCATTTAAATCTTGCCGCAAGGCTTACCCGTGTAGAAAAATTTTGATAAGCAAGATTTTATTGCTATTATAAAACACTTATTTCATGCCCCCTTTCAGGAAACAGCAAAACTATTGTCCCTCGATGATGGAAATGAATTGCAAACTGTTGCCACCGGCCTCTGGCCTCAGGCAACAGTTCACAAGTAATTTCCATCACCTGGGGACAATAGTTTTTGTTGTTTCCTCCAAAGGCATGAAATAACTAAATATTGTTCCACCCATGGAACATTATATGATGTTCCCCTTTCAACCGGAAGTGGTTCCTAATGCATTGAGTATAAGCAAAAAAAAAATCATAATTTATAAGTATTTTTGTACTATGTATGAAATAATCATGTAGTTTGTTTGCTTTCATGTTTGTTTAAGTAATTAATAAAATATGCGCTGTATTTGCTCCAACATGTCACGTGCATAGTCGCGCTCACAAGTGTGACGTCGTTTAGTTGTATATTGAGAAGTAAACTGTAATTTCCCTTCACACGTTTGATCAAGTTTGTTATAAGCCACATTTTGATAAATTAAATGATATACAGAAAGAAAGTTATATTCATCTTAAGCACGATGTTCAAATGCCAAAACCTTAGAATAATAATTTCCTATTTCAAAACAGTTCATTTTCATACTAAGTTTTGAAAAGTTATATCACGTCTGTTATATTTTAGTTTCGGTATAATAAAACTGGTATTGCCTTCATATGTGGTGAACATCAAAGTGGGCACTCGGGTTGACAACTTTTGATGTTCACCTTATATGAAGGCAATAATTGTATAGTGTCAATCCTTGGAGGGGTTGTTTCCCGAGGGCAGACAATTCTGGATGTTTTCCGTAACAGCGGGCCATGATTGTATAATGAACCAGGTATAATGTCCCCTATGATCAAACGAATAGCAATGTACCAAGATCAACCTAACAATCCATAAGCATTTATTTTAAAACAACGGTAGTAGAATACCGAAGGAACAAGGGAAGCGATAACCAAAAAGAATCAAAGTCAAAAGTTTTTGGGTATGAATTGTTTTGGCTTTGAAAGCAAAACAACAAGGGGCGTTAAAATGTTATGAGATCATTTTTCGTTATGATATAATTCAAAATGAAATAACATGTTTAGTATCAATATCTGGCTATAAATATCATGCTTAGTATAAACACAAATGAATCTGCGAGAAATTAAAAGAAGACGACAATACTTATTCGAAAAACTTGAAGTGAATCAAGCTTGGCTTATGCCTTGAGGAGCCTGATGAAATAAAAGAAGATACGAAGAAATCCACCACAGATTTATCGAAATTTATTGCTCACCTCTCGAAACTCATATTTCCAGACTCTACTGATGTTGATTTATCTGACCATTAAAGAATTGAAATGATGAATTTGAATGATCAAAGAAATGAAAGAAAATTGAATATTTTTGTATATACGTATAGCCAGTATTTAAAAAACGTACGGATGAGTAACACCATATAATAAATACAACTTGAGGGCTTAATAAACAAAAACTGAAACCTGTATCTTATAATGCAGAACAATTTGTAACAATGAAAATTTATTTAGCGCACTCCAAGACTAGGAAGTCAACACTTTTTTAAAAGAACAGCTTAAAGGATAGTAAATTGAAAGGGAAACTTTAATCTTATAATGTCAGAAACATCTGCACTTTGAAAAATGAAAATTTATTTATTGCATTCCAAGACTAGGGCGCCAATTAAGACTTGATTTCTAAGATTAAGTACATCAGACGATATATATAGAATGGGACTTTTCTAAAACATGGCTTAACGAAAAAATGCATGTTTTTAAGAACTGACATAAAGACTTTACTGATTAATTGTCAAATTGGTCAAACATTAGATTATTATTATTGTCTTATTCTGGTACAATGCCATATCGTTCTAGAAGTCCCTCTACGGCAAATATTGGCGGTCACAGTTTTATGGTCTTACACTTTGCAATTTATACCACAATGGTCGTAAATGTTCGGTTTTTGGTGTTTTTGGCATTGATATGATCCGAGCCGGACTTGATTTTACATTTCGATATTAGCTTTGAATTTCCCTCGCATTTTTTTTTAGCAATTTTGGTAGGATCATAAAATAGTAACATAGCCGTCAAAAACCACATGTTTTTCCAATATCCTATACTGTTACATTAGAAATTTATCTAAGCATGTTATAGGACAAGACTATTCCGAATACTATATATTTTTTCATGGCAATGCATTGATAAGTTTTAAAAGATTGCTTAATTGATCTTCATTCATTAATACTAGGAGGTCATGATGAAAATTTCTGGTAAACTGAAAAGAAACCCCATTAAGATTGTAATTGATTATAACTATAGTTAAACGCAGATGAAATTATCCTGCTTCTACTTTTCAATTTGCTTCTTTGACTTTGTCTCTTCGCAATTCTGTCCCGTTATAGTGTAATTACCCTCATTAAACGAAATCTTTAAGCATATATGTCAGTACATAGGGCATATCGAGCTCCAACTTTGATGAATACTGATCATGTAGATAAAGAAAGCAGACCCATCGATATTCATACAACAAACAGAATTAGCACGGACCATTTGATTTTCAGGGGTGGGGGCCTGGGATTTTCGACCGGGCCGGAAAACTTTTTTGGCCCGCTTCGTGGGCCAGATTATTTTTTTCCGCTTTACAATATGCTAAGAAATTTTGTTGAGCCAGGCTTTTTTTTTCTAATGGACAAAGTCAGAGTCAGATTTTTTTTTTCGACCCAGGTCCTGACCAGAAAATTTTTAAGGCAAAAATGGGGACCAAATTATTTTTTTCTAAAAACCAAATTTTCTTAACAAGTCAATGTATCTATCAATTTATGATATCTAAACCCTTGATGCAGAAGTTTTTCAGTGAGACAAAGATTTCGGTCGTTGAAGTCAGAAACATCACTACATACTCGTGCATATCGAACAAGTTGTGAAATGTAGACCCCGTAAGAAGGGGCTAACGGAAAATCGCCGTCGAGATGGGGAAAATTGACTATATGGAAGGAGAAATTATCTCTTTTATCATAAACCTTAGTGTTTAACTTTCCTTGATTTATTGAAATATCAAGGTCAAGAAAAGTATAATCACTGCTGCTATTGGATTTATTTAAAGTAAGTTCTGCAGGATAAATTTCATCTGTAAATTTAGAAAATTCAGGATTGATTAAAGCCAAAATATCGTCCAAATATCTATATGTATTGTTAAATTTATCCACTAAATGCTGTTTAGAAGGGTCTTTTTGAATTTTCGCCATGAATTGTGACTCGTAGCAATAAAGAAATAAATCTGCTATGAGAGATGCACAGTTGGTACCCATAGGAATACCTATTTTTTGCCGATAGACTATCACCGAAACGAACAAAAATATTATCAAGAAGAATATTTAATGCTTTTATCATATCCTGACAAGTCCAGTTGGTATATTTGTCATGTTTGTCGTCACTGAAAAACGATTTAAATGTATTGCAACAAATGTACGTACATCCTAATTTTTTGAAGGACCATTTGATCAAATACGAAAATTTCTCTTTGATGAGTGTATGCGGTAATGTAGTATAAAGGTTAGAAAAATCATAGCTATCGACGGACGTGTATGCTTCATTAACAGGTCGAAGTCTTTCCAAAACTTCTACCGAATTTTTAACACTCCAAAAGTAGTTAATTCTACTGTATTCATAAATTTGTTGTTAAAGTTGATGACGAGATTTTTTATGGTAGTAAGTGCACTGGTCAATAAAACAGAAATGTGTGTAGTTGAACATTAACTTGATGCCGAAATAAAACGAAATTTGAAAGGATTTTTGTGAAGTTTAGGAAGCCATTACATAGTAAGATTGCTTTTATAATTAGAAGTTGCTTTAAGTTCAGCTGTAGCTATCATGTGATCATCAATAATTCGTGTTTCTGCTGACGTGGTAGCTTGAAATGTACTAGAATTGGTAAATTCATTCCAAAGCATTCTCGATGAAATACTTACGTCAAACAACGACCACATTATTAGCTGCTTTATCTCCCGGAACAAATATATACTCTTTTTCCAAATCTTTTAACTTCCGTTTAATTTTTGAAATTGTATGAATGGTATTCTGTTGCTTATAATGTGTTTCAAAATGATTTATTCGGATATCAACAACTTCCATGCATTTGTTAATGAAAGTGTCTAATGACTTTTTTATCCGCATTTTCTCTTTTACGCCATTTTTTACTGAATGACATGACGGCTTTTCTAATGACTTCACGACAGTCCTTCCAAATGATTTTTAAAGGAGGAGGACAATATTTGGGTCCTCTTTGGAGAAAAGTTTTAACCTCTCGGTCCTGGACGATGTTGAGGTCTCCTGTAATAACATGACCACTAGGTTCATATCGAAACTTCGAGCTTACACAATTTCAGGTCAAGGGTGAATTTTGATTAATTTCAGGATTTTTGGTAACAGATGAATAATTGAAAATAAGGTCTCTTGTAGGTTTTTTGTAAGTATAAGAAATAATGGGTGGTTCCATATTTTCAAATAAGGAAGAATAAGTTTGGTAATTTTTGAATCTCTAAATATACTAGATACATCAATAAGATCTATCCCTTTGTTGATATACGGTAAATTAAGGAAATATCTTTTATGGTCTTCAGGTTTATCAATTTTAGGAAACAATTTGTGGTAGCAAAATGCGCTAATTATTCAAGCAGCTTCATACATTTGACTGTAATATGCTATGGCATTGCATTTTTCCAATAAAGTATTTAATTTAACAATAGTAATTGAACATAATTTACAAAGCAAATTATGTCTGCCGTTATATTTAAAGATTGTAACAAGGTCAGAAATTGAAACTGAAGTTCTGTGGTATTTTCGTTTATTACGATTGATACGTTTACCGTGGGATCGTTTATTACGTAATTTTTTTAAACAATATCCATAATATTGATGGAAGAAGTTCTTAATATGTTACCTAGGCCCATAATATTATCATTTAAACCGAGAGGATACGCCGTTTGCAACTTCTTTATCCAAGACAGTTCACAAGTTCTACGTGATTTTTCAAATTGTTAATGTGACTGTCCGTCCTGCTTTACAACAATTTCTAATGGATGTAGGCTAAGCTCCATCTTCTTGTCGCAATGATCACGTATCTGTCGAATATATATTATGATTTTCTTTGAGGGTTATTTTCATATTCTGGACTTGACAACTGGTTTGATTTTCGTTGAAATCTAATATAACCTTTTTCGAAAAATTTCCGAACAGATGGTCTAAAAAAGTAATTGTCTATCTTAGATTTTTTCTTAGGTTTCCCTCCGACAATTTTTGTTTGGGGTAATATGTATTGTTTTGTTATGTTCTCTTTTTTGTTTGTTTCGTGTTTTGTGTGAGTGTGTGTGTTTTTTTTGTTTGTTTGTTTTTGTTTTGTTTTGTTTTGTTTGTATTTTTTGGGGTTTTTTTGTTGTTTTTTGTGGTTTTTTTGTGTTTTTTTTGTGTTTTTTTTCGGGGGGGTAAATTTCAATAACTAATTATATAGTTATAACATACTTTTGATAACTATTCTACATTATGAATTGGTCAACAATAAGATTTCGAGATATATACGTTTGCCTTGGAGTAATATTAGAAAGATCTTGATAAAAGAAATAATTAACTTATTGGATGACAGATGAATTACGTTTGGATAGTATTTGTATTGTATGATTTGTGCTGTTTTAATTACATTAATTCATAAATTATCAGTAACTTCGGTATTTAGTCATTTGTTACCACTGGATCGATACCACTGCTGGTGGACTGTTAGTCCCCGAGGGTATTCACCAGCCCAGTAGTCAGTACTTCGGTGCTGACCCGAAAGCCGATATTATTTGGAGCCTTACAATATCTAAATTTTTGTAAATTTTGTTGAAAACTAAGGAGTATCTCCCTCATGCAAAGCTCTGTCCTTAGCTGATTTTGGCTTTACATTTAGATCATATTGGTTATTTGTTCTCTCTCAGTTTTTAAACATCTTTGAGTTTATGGTCTTCCAAACGTTTAGATTTTATCTGCACTGAAGGGACATAAGTTGTCGAAATGCGCATATGCAGAATTTATTTTATCAGTAACTTCGGTATTAAGTCATTCTGTATGACAAACATGAATAAACAATTGGATTAAGGGAGTACGAGTCTCAAAAATTTTGTAATTAGAATTAAAATTCTGACCTGTTGTCTTGAAGAGCTCTACTAATAAAACAACTTGAGCAAAAAATTTCGAAAATCCATGTAGGAATTTTTGAGATATAAGATGTCAAAATTTTGGCGGGAAACAGACTCTCTCTAGAGTTTTCCTTCAATTTGCATAAGATGTTTATAGGCCTTTAAATATATGAAATTATAATTGGAAGTTGATTAAATTTTATACAGAGTCTATTTTTTGTATTTTAAAGTGACTTATGACCAAGAAAATGTGATCCGTGTGCAAAAAATTTTAGCACTACACAATGGATAAAACCCGAGGATATAGAATGCTTCTGAATTCTGAGGCTCGTATTCCCTTAATACGGACAAATTCATTCCTAAATGTTTTGACCAAGCAAGATAAAAGACGAAATTAGAAAGTTAATATATATAGATAACACCACAAGATCCCGTTCATTACCATAGTTTATCCACTAGAGATAGTTAAATTTTAAAATTTTAATTGCGAGGCTTGCCGAGCATTTAAAAATTTTTAAATTTAACTATCGAGAGTGGATAAAATATGGTAATAAACGGGATAAAGTGGTGTAATCTTTTTCTCTAATGGTCAATGATAAACACCGAGAATTGTATTCCGAATAGATTCGGCGGGAAATAGCACGGGGCTTTATTCAACATACGTTGAATGAAGAAAATTTATCTAACGGGTCAAAACCGGTTTAAACTTGACATATCATTAGAGAAATTGCATTATCTCTATAAGTTAATGCAATGTCATGTTGATAACACGAAATAACTTTTTTTCTCTTTTTAAAAAAAAGTTATTTCAACAATTAGAATTATTATTACAGAAATAGAAATTGAAGGTACCGTCGGATCAACTAATATGGACACCGGGGATGAAACTACCATTCAACTGTACGTAATATAAATCCGCCACTGCCTTTAGTTCTATACCATATTCAGACACAGACAATTCTTTGAAAAAAAGCTTCAGCATGAATTTCAACATGATCAAAACATGCTCGAAAGAAATTTCCTCGCCTGTATGAGCTAATCAGGTACAAAAAGAAGAGTACAGTTGCAGTCTACTGGGCTATCAATGTTCTAATCCATTTGCCAGTAGGCAAGGTCTACAATATCATCTGAACTCAACAGGAGGAGTTTTCAAAACAAATTGTGAACAGCGTAACCATTTGAATACACACAGAATCTAAAAAACCTTTCAGTTGTAAGGATTGTAAGGAGAGTTTTCCATATAAGTCAATAAGATACAAAAACTTCAGAATACATGTCAACATTGTCAAATGAAATTTCCTCACTTGTATGAGCAAGAGGCACAAAAAGAAGATTACAATCACTTCGAACTATGAAAGAACATAAAAAAGTCGAAAATTGAAAACTTCAATGGAAAACAATCTACGCTGTTTCTAAGGGTCACAACAAAGATCGCATGGAACTTTTGTATTACTCCAACACAACAAAGACATAGATAAAAGTTGAAACAGCCTACAATACTCTTAGGTTTAAACAAGCCCAAATATCGAGCCATTGCCCGGTCCTTTTTTTGTGCATAAATTTAAATATACAAGCTGATACCCAGCTGAAGCCTCATTTTGTAGAATTTGGAAAGTCTGTCGAATAGAATATAGAAAATAACTAAACTTTCATCGCTTCATAAAAATAAAATGCCTTATTTTCTATTTTTGCTATTTCAATAAAATATAAACATAAAATTTTCAAATAAGAAAATAATAACACTATCAGATCATTTTGTTTTTCGCCCCACATCATTTTCCCAGCCAAATGCAAATTTTTGATTAATTTTCAACCATCCACCCAATTGATATGCGGCCAAGAATTTTGTGGGAAATATCCTCAAAACTTACCTCACATAGGGAATTAAAAAGACATAATATTTGCCTGAGAGAGATTAATGGCTTCATATTCTATTATTCTTTCTTTTGTATCAAATACATTAACCTAGTATTTTATAAACATCCCAACACTAGAATCATAAAACCAATTTGCTGTCGAACGGGAAGACCGACGACGCAAAACCGTCCAATAATACGACGTCAAATTTTTATCTTTATTTAAAAAGGTATGACCAAATAAATGGACTAACCTTATTATTGGCTGGTTAATATACTTTTTTTTCATTCCCTCATAATTTTAGAAATCATGAGTGAAATTATTTTTAAATAAGCAAAATTTTTGAGGTTGTATATTTATGTTACTAGTGATCATCTGATGACCATTTGGTTCCATTTGATAAATTACTTTGAAGTTGATAAGTACAAAGCTGATTGAAAATTCTCTATGTTGCATGTTTCAAAAACACTTAATGAACTGGATTTTGGTGGGGTATTGTGACCCTCTTCTCACGTCTTCCCGGGTTTTACTATACTGATTTTGACTTAGATTGAGTCATGTGCAATGTGCTGTTAACAGAGCAGGACCTTACCCTTTCGGATCACCTGATGTCAATTTCAGTTTCAAGGGATTCACATTGTGCGTGCCTTAGTTTTGAGTGTTGTTTTTATTTCTGTGCTTTGTAGCTGCCTAACCTCCTTGTTTTCTGTGTACTCGTTTTGGACATGTCTTTAGACTTCGATTTTTGTGAATACTACTCGTTTGTTCCCTCGGTATTCTGCTGCCGTTGTATTGAAATTGCCAAAAAGGGCTTAATTAGATGTTTTCACATAGTTTACGTGCTTTCGAATATTTTGCTGTAGGATATATAATTAATCAGTGCGTATGAGATTCAAATTCCTCCATAAAAATGTATGTCAATGAATATTACGCTACAGTACGTCGTTTTCGTTCATTCCCGGAATGACGTAACATCTTTTATGACGTTTCAGGCGTTTTCAGGTTCACTCACATTTCCTGGTTTATTGCATTTCTAACTTTCACAACGTCAATGCGTCTCAGAAAGCCTACCTAATTTGTTACATAAGGAGATTTTACTTTCCCCGTGAAGATGATTATTTGCTCTGAATGATGTGATTTTTATTTGCACTTTTTAAAAGATTTTTTTCCAGTTCAATCGACGCAAATGCCACGAAATTGAAGTTCACTTCCAAACATAAAAATATTGTGTTATTCTGCAGAAAGTGCAGTCATGTTACGGCGGTTCTTAAATTCAAGCTTCATAAAAAAAATAAAATGAAAAAAAATACGACTTTTAACAACATTATACAAGTGGAACTTGCCCAATAAGATATTGTTACTTACAACAAGTACGAAGCGGAAGACGTCAAGCAACGCAACGTCACTATTATCACGTCACAAAGTGCTAAAATAAGTATGTTGTCCTGTAGTGGATCTTTATCTCGAAAACGACGTATTGTCAATTATTTTTTTATTTGAACATTAAGATAACAAAGTTACTTGAAATGAACCAAAGCGTAGTAAACAAAATCTTTTTTTTTTTAATTTTTAATTTACAATTGTTAATTTATAATTATAAGTTGAATTTATATTAATGCCTTTTGTATGCATTATATCAAATCAAGATATTTAGAAGGTTATGACCAAAAAATGCATAAAATCATAGAGATCAAAAACCAAAATGAACCAAATGAAAAGCCATAATCAGTTATGGGGGAGATTGCAAGAAGGGATACTATTTTGTTTTTTAAGTTAAATTTATTAAATTTAGATTTATTGACTTTCAAAATTTAAACGGTTTTCGGTTTTCGGGTCAGCACCAAAGTACTGACTACTGGGTTAATGATTACCAACCGGGATTAATGAACCACCAGCAGAGGCATCGGCCTAATGGCAATTAAAAAATTTAATTTTTGGAAATCACCATTTCGAGAACTTATGTCTCTTAAGCGCAGATCAAATTAAGATATTTGGAAGAGTAATACCAAAAATGCATAGAAATCATAGAAATCAAATAACCAAAATGAACCAAATTAAAAACCATAATCAGTTATGGGGAGAATGCAAGCAGGAGATACTATTTTGTTTTTTACGTTAATTTGTTGAAATTTAGATTTTTCGACTTCCAACAGTAAATCGGTTTTCGGTTGTCGGGTCAGCAAAAAGTATTGACGACTGGGTTATAGTGCCAACAACAGAGGCATCGGCCTAGTGGCCAATATCTGGACAGAGCTATGCAAGGAGATACTATTGAGATTTTAAAAAGTAAAAAATTCCTGAAACTTAGATAAAGCCACTTTCCAAATAAAGGAAGGAGATACTTCTTAAAACTGAGCGTCATCTTGTTTCATTTGACTGCACCAGTATGCATACAAAGATGGAATTTGATGAACTCATTGACTCTATCGACAGGGCATACAACAGCACAATACAGAATGATTACGTAATAAAAGCACCCAGAAGAGAAACAATTGTATCTCTAGTATCAATTATCTTAAATAATAACTAATTTTGGATTTAATAAAAGATATTTTGTCCAAACAATTAGAGCAATCATGAAAAGTAAATGCAGTTCAGAATTAGGCGATATTAGGGCTTTCGAAGTTATCTATGAAATAATTGATATATACATTTATAAGGATAAAATTGTATATTGATGATGGGTTTATGATATTCCTCTCATCAGCTGAAGAAATTAGGGAATTTTTTTTAATTTTGAAGTGGCTAATATTCACCACCCCATACTTAAGTTTACATATTAAATCTCGAATTCGGAAAAGATTTTTCTGAACACCGTTCGAGATTCGGGTATACTAAATATAAAAAGTCACATCATACCTACTGTAATGTTGGTGTAATAGGCTGAAATAACATTTGTCTCCTTTAATTAATTTGATTGACAGCTAATTACTACCACCACAAGTTAAATGTCCGTTCGGTAGATGTAGTAAACATCAAAGGGTATTTGAACGTTATTACCATGACAACATAACGATGATGGACAGGTCACATGATTACAGGTTAGAGATTAAATACATTTCATTTTGGGTTACAGAGTATTTTTGTCCCAGTATATAAGAAAAGAAGGATCGAAGCTTGTTGTTGTCATTGCTAACCAAGACTTCCAAGAAGAAACTTACCTTCATACGGCCAATTTAAAAGTAACTTCCTATAACTTGCTATTGAGAAATAACATATAAAAGAGAAGATTTAGATACGTATGCATATGAGTTAAGTATAAGAACTCATCTGCAAATGAGAGAGCTCATACAGTTGGTTGAACGCTCAACGTTACAACATGAACGGAACGCGAACGGAGTGTACACGCGAGTGGAGCGAACGGAAAACGGAATGAATTACACGCTTCAAACGATTCTTTGCATTCATACACGCTTCAAACGATTAGTTGCATAAATACACGCTATACACGGAACATCTACACTGAATGAACGAAATGAATCATTTCAACCGTGTATTTCGCTCATATCGTGTGTGTACACGATATGAATGAAATACACGCAAGAATGTTGATTTGATTGGCTAATGTGAGAATTGATAAAAATTGCAAATCTGTTGAAAAAACGAAACTTATAACAATTAATCTAAACTCTTTGAATGACGGTAAATTTAATCAAAATTATTTTAATTTAGTTCTGAATAGATAATAGTTCTGTTTAACACAAAAAGTTCCTTCGGAGATTTTTCAAAGTAAAACCTTTCAACTGGCAGCCTTCGTTTACCTGTTTACATTTTGGAGAAACGGGACGGGGCCTGGGATGGATCCAATGGCAACAAAAACATGAAACTAGGACAATGTTCAAATTTGTATTTGATAAATGGCGACTACTGCGTTAAATTTCAATAAAGAGTTGAACAAATAACATTTCAAGGACCGATATGATTTTTTTTGGTTGATCATGCACCAGAAGATCGATTTATCAGTACAAAAAAAACATAACTTTCTTTTGAAACAAACCTGTAGTATTTAGATTCATTTGCATTCCTTTCTTTAACACTTTGTTTGTGCTATGTTTCAAAAGGTTTTAGCACTAAATAGTTTTAAAGGTTGCATTTAGCATCAGAAACAACAGTGTAATAGTACCCTGTACATGCTATAAGGGTATAGGGGTCAACATCTTTGAAAGGGTAAAAAAATTTCAACTATGTGGCCAACCAGAAAGTGAAACACACATCAGTTGTGAATGCGTCAAAGAGAATTTTCCATAAC
>MJUU01043347.1:37655-55191 GCA_002080025.1 Modiolus philippinarum | reverse complement strand
TTATCATACACGTATGGACTTATGGTACAATATTTGTCTCCTGTTGGAATCGAACCAACCTACAAAAATGTATTCGCCTGAAGAAGACTTCATATATAGTTTCTTGTACCTTAAGTTACATGTACCTTTTATAAATTTGTGAATGTGTACACATTAACTAGTTAACTACAGGCTCAGCCTCAGTACATGAAGACTGAGCTTGTATTGCTCAAACCAAATAAAGGGCTACGCTGAGCGCAGCATGATACGACCGCAGCATGTGAAACACTGAAATTTGAGCAAGTGACATCAATTCAAAATGGATGAGGACACAGTAAGGAGCTTGATACAGTAATTAAATGGACACAATTAAGAGCTTGATCCAGTAATTAGCTGCACACAAACTAAGGAAAATAATCAAAGCTCCGATGAAGCCCTGAAAATCTACATTGTTGTGTACATGTGGCAATCCAAGGAACTGCTACAAGTCTGCATGTATTAAGTTATTACGTAATACGTGAAAATAATCGGATTGTGTGATTTCGTATGTATGTCAATTGTGCAATACACAGGTAAACAAATGTTTTTTAAGCAATTTATTTTGAATAAAATTATTTATGTTTTTGAATAGTGTACAAAGGGAGGTAAATCAAACATACAGACCCGATGCATTCAGGCTGGTTGATCCAAGACGCAATATAAAAAAACGATTGTAATTTGATAAACATGCATATTGTTTTCAATTTAATATCACAACATCGTATTCAACTCAAGAAAATGAAAAAAATAACTTAAATACACAATGTATAAGATTTTGATAGAAACTTGCTAACTATATTCTATTGGAAGCACGAATATGATATTCTTTCACTGGCTGACTGGCAACAAATTTTATAGGGGTATGTCATTTTGTTGTCATTCGTAACGAATCTTATGACATTTTCACATGTACTAGTACATCATTTCAATCAAGTATAAACTAGAGAATGTGTCTATAAGACACGGATGCCCTGCCGACAAATTTTTCATAAGAAAGAGATAGCCCAAGTCAATCAGGTTTAAAAATTGAACAAAGTCATTCAAGCAGAAAATAAACCAAAAGTCACTTAAGCAAAAAAAGTAGGCCAAATTGGCCCCGATTTGGATACCGGTAGTACTCATCAAGTTGATTTATTTTGATGCAACAACATTTGGATAGCATGTTAAGTCGATGAGAAACAGACTTAAATGCAAAATTTAACAAAAGTCACTCAAGCATAAAATATAGGTCAAAGCAACCTAATCATCAATGATTTGGGTAGTACTCATCAAGGCAATTAATTTGATGAAACATCATATTGTTATAATGCGTAGTTGTTGAGAAATGGACTTTAATGCAAAATTTAAACAAAGTCACTCAAGCGTGAAATACAGGTCAAAGCCACCTAACTGTCTCAGTTTTTTTCGTAGTACTCAAGAAGGCAATTAATTTGATGAAACATCATATTGTTATAATGAGTAGTTGTTGAGAAATGGACTTTAACGCAAAATTTAACCAAAGTCACTCAAGCATAAAATATAGGTCAAAGCCATCTAACTGTCAATGTTTTGGGTAGTACTCATCAAGGCAATTAATTTGATGAAACATCATATTGTTATAATGAGTAGTTGTTGAGAAATGGACTTTAACGCAAAATTTAACCAAAGTCATTCAAGCGTAAAATATAGGTCAAAGCCACCTAACTGTCAATGTTTTGGGTAGTACTTATCAAGGCAATTAATTTGACGAAACATCATATTGTTATAATGCGTAGTTGTTGAGAAATGGACTTTTAACGCAAAATTAAACCAAAGTCACTCAAGCGTAAAATGTAGGTCATGGATCCCTAATTGTTGGTGAATCTGTTAGTACTAATCAAGGTGCATGTACTGATGTAATATTATCAAAATACCACAAGAGGTTGCCAATTTATGGACCTAAATGCAAAACTTAACATCGGGACGTACGGACGTACGGACAAGGGTAAATCTATATGCCCCTTCCACTTCGTGGCGGGGCATAAAAATATTGGCACCTGCACCACAAGACCTATGGCTATGCAGTTAGGAAAGGACATGATTTGCTTAAAATGTAATCACTAGAGCTAGAACAATATGCATGGAGGAACATTTTGAGGACCCATTACAGGTTTGTTTGCCAACCAAGTGGGTCTGTTTCCTACCCATTTACCGGTAATAGTTTGGTTTGTTTACTTCACATTTAACACAACACGTTAATTATATATTTACATGTACGTAATAAACATGTCGATTTGAACATTCGTGAGTAAATTTCTTTGGCAATTTAGCAATGATTGCTGATGTAAGAGTGTTGATCAAACAATTAGATAAGTAATATTATCAGATTAGATATATATTTGATTGGCAATTTGCAATTAAACATTGATTTGTGTTATTAATGTATGAATTTTGATTGACAATTATTAAAATATTAATTAGTTATATTTGGATGGGAATGAACAAAAATTGCCTTCATGGTTTATGTTCTTTAAAGCTAAATATTTTTAAATTTGTCACAGAAGCAACTTTTGTTTAATGCGATTTCTTAACTTTTTTTAAATTATAATTTTAATTAGTACGGCATTTGTACGGATTACGTAATATATTTTAGTAAAATTCCCTGAAACAAAGAAATACCAATATAAGCTTTTTCATGCATTCAATCATTTTTTTTTATTACAACAGACAAGGGTAGCCCCTACACTCTGTATATATATGTACACTTAAATGTGTTGCAAAATAGTTTGCCAAATTATAACACCATATATATTGTGGGCGAATTGACTCCGTGTGAACCAGAATGTTGGTGAACCGACTCTGTGCAAACCGGAAAGTTGGTGACTGTGGGTGAATGTGCACTATGCAAATCTTTTTGTGGAAGATGTTGTATTTGTCTATTTACTGACATTTCCTGATGGGATATATGGCGCAAGAACTCTCTATCAGTGTAGTGAGTCCACACGGGCTTACTGATGCAAACCCATGTAGACTTGCGACGTTGTTCAAGTATCAGCTGGTACTCTTGTCAGTTGTGGACTCATGACACCGTCCAAGAGTATGAGCCTTACATCCCATCAGGACATGTAAGTAAATAGACATGTACACATGTATACACAATATATGAAAAGAAAGGAAATGGGGTAAATGTCAAGGAGACAACATCCCATATCCAGGTTAAAACGACCCAAAACAAAGCATCTAGGGGTCACCGTACGGTCTTCAACACAGTGAGGAACCTCACACCATGGAATGTACATGTACATTGTCAGAACATTGGGAATGTACATGTACATTGTCAGAAAATATTAAATTTATTTGACGAGCTTTAGAAACAGGTAGAAATGCTGGTAGAAAATACCATCATTGCAGGATAACAAATTTTTAAAAAAAAAATATGCATAGTGGGCATAACTCCCATACAAGGCAAATGCAAGGTCCTGTCCACAACTACCAGTGTTCCTGCCCCGGTTCCTGCCATGGTATGATTATAGGTCTAGGCATATTTTAACTTGGGAAGTTAGAACTCTTGCTGTCCATGCATATACACATATATTGTGTACTACATACATATGGAAATGAAAAAAAAAGGTAGCAACACAGGCACTTCCATACCACTCCCCCTTTTTTCTCGACATACTTAACATACCGTTTCAGAAACAATCCGAATGACTGTCGTGTTGTTTTGGTATCATGAATGTTGTTTAAAACTGACTGCATCAGCAGATATGATGTGTCAACCTGAATGGAATTGACTTTATGGACGATAAAGCAGGGGAGATCATAAAGTTACGAACTGCAAGCCCATTTTTGTTGACATTCGTCACTATGAAATAATTATTTATAGGATTTTATTTTTGTGAAACGCATTTCCGGTTCACACGAAATACACGCTCCACACGATATACACGCTCTGCACGATATGAACTGTTCCGAGCTTGCGTACACGAACAGAACGAAATGAATCGTTTGTTTCGTGTAAAACGTGTATGAATGGTACACGCAACACACGATTTGATTTATTTGAAACGGAACGAACGAAACACGGAATGTACACGCAAAAAATGTAACGTTGAACGTTCAACCAACTGTAGGTCTACAACATATGAGCTATTGAAAATACCAAAAAGCAAACACGTTGGAAGTGTAATACAATTATAGACAGAGTACCTATTTGCATAGTATTACATAAATAGACATCTGTAGATATTTAGATCAATTGTATATATTCAGGTATGGGTGAAGTGTGATCAATAGAATAAAGTGATTCTATGCAGGTATAACACCACTAATTCAGTCTCCCATAGACTCCCATGTTAAATTGCGCATGTTTCAAATTTTCTAGAAATTTTACTAAAAGTTTAAATGAAGTGACACGTGTCTCAACTTAAAGAGGCATCTTTCAAGAGACTCCCATGAGAAAATCAACCCCCCTTAACTTGCATATAAGAAAGAACTGGTTCCCGGAAGTGAACAACACAAGGATCGGTACTTTCTGCTTGAATTTGACAGAAAAAATTCCTCCGCCGCCAATGCCCATAAAATTTTTATTTCTCGACAAAATAATATAAATTTAGGCTCAAAAGAAGCCTTACAATATAAACTTTCCAATTAAATAAGATTCAGCTGCCAACACTTTGAATATGTAACAAAATAAACACTATATTGGAACTATATCGTCTCCTATAAGGACTAAATTCACATATGTGCCCGACTGGTTTCCGAATTAGTGGTGTTATACCTGCAAGACAGTATACACAGTACTAGTTTGTAGTAGTTTTGTAGTGAACATTGATAATACCTCTTGAATCCTAGGTATAACTAGGTGCGAACCTCAATAGATAAACGCCCCGTCTCGGTTACACGTTACACTACCAATACGCATCAATATTTACACAGATCTTAAATGCACAATCCTTCAGCATTCTCTGGTTTTATTAATTGGGAAGCGTTACGTCACCATAGAAATAATAGTGACAGAAAAAATCTCGAAAAATATATTGCAACATTTAAATTACACCTCATAGAACGGGGATATAAAGATCATGAAATAAATAATAATTGCGAAGTTGCACTCAATAATGATAAAAAAGAATCACTCCGATTTGAACCTAGATTATGCAAAGAAATTCCATTAGTATCTGTGACAAAATTTTTACTAATCGATCAGGAGAATTAATAGAACAATAAAAAAACCCTATGATAAATTATTGGGAAATTCGGGAGACTTTTCACAAAACCACCATTGATTGCATATAATAGACATCGAAATTTAAAAGAGATTCTCACAAACTCATTAGTGAATTAGAAACGTATGAAGAAGGAATGGGTCATGGCCCCTGTTGAAACACCTATCCTTCTTAGGGTCACGTCTTATGATAAAGTTCGTCATATTATGTCCTGTGTTTGGTCCTGGTGAATAGACGTATGTGGTTGTTAGGTACTTTCTGACATCATACATCGATTTTCGGGTCAGCACCAAAGTACTGACTACTGGATCGGAGAATCGGCGATTAATAAACCACCAGCAGGGGCATCATTACCAAAAATAAAATCTAAATAAAAAGCCAAAATCAGCTATGGATAAAGCTTTGCAAGAGAGGTATATAATTGAACTTTTTATGTAAAATTTCATGAAAAATTGATTCTTATTCAATATATCGCCGCATCTCGGAGTCATTATATATTTTCTCCCAGTACCTTATTGTCGCCTCACAATTCAAACTAAAAATAAACAAACAATACCCTGGTTCATGTGACCCCAAGGTATAGGTTATGTGACACCCATGTATATAATGCCAGTCCGTGCAACATGCCCTGCAATTTTTCACAGTGCCTACTTGAGTCGCCATGGGGTCTAAGAAAGACACCCCAGCCATTAAGTCTGTTAAGAAAAATGCGAGAAGACCGATAAAGTTGAAAAGTCGGAGGAAGGTAACATTGTCGCTGTTAGTAAGCCATATGATGACATTAGTGACCCTGAAATGGGCACTCATACCATTTTATTGGCAGGGCCCCCTGTTTCTTCAAATTCTAAGAGAAAAGTCTTATCCCGAAGAAAAAGTAAAGTCAATGTTTCTTTATCTACAGGGAAGTCGCGGTACCCACTTCTTTGTCGTTAACCGGCAATAATTGTTTTGCCTCAGACGTAAGTAACTCTTCAGCTTCGGGAGGAGCATACAGTATGGCTCCATTTTCAAGAGGTCAAAATTTCTCCGGGAAATGAGAAAAAAAGTAGTTAATTTAGACGCTTATGTCAGTAACGACATGGAATTTATAGACGAAAAAATTGTGAAATGTCATGAAGACGTCTTACCTCAGTATTATAGTGATTTTTACACTCATTCAGGTAAAGCCTTGAGTATGTCTGGCACTGGCAAACGTACAAGTATTATTTATAATTTTTTGCCTAGCATTGACATTAATTCTAATTATAGTTTGCCTGGAACTGTCTCCCTATAATTTGTCTAGTACTGGCATTCAGTCTACTCGTGTTAGGGGACGTCAAACACCCCGAGCAAAAACGCGTTAAGTTGGTGCTTCTGTTACAAATAAAGCAGATGTCGCAAAAAGGGCTTAAGTGCAGTCTCAGACAAATTATAGATATGGTTATGATCAGTTTAGTGATCATGGTAATGTACCAATGATGAGCAATAGTACTCAATATTTCGATGAATGTCGTCAAGAGATTGAAGAACAGTCTTACGATCCAGATGATCATGATCTTAATATTAATTGCACAGGAAATGATAATGTGCATTGTCCTGAAAAGTATGACAATTTTGTTGATTTGCAATATATAGAAGAAAATTGACCGACGTTGTACTAAATAACCAATGGAACAAAAATTGAACAAAATTTCAGGAAATTATAATAGACCTAAAACTGGCAAATATTTATTGACACCTAAAGAAAATCCAGAGCCCTGGTGTACCATGGGTAAATTTCATAGATCTAGATCGAGATTTCTCACTTCAATCTTGTCAAAATTATTTAGTATATGGCATGTCAGCTGTGACTCAGTTGTTAAATGATATTTATACTTAAAGAAAAAATAAGACAAGTTTTGACCTTAAGCAAGCTCAAGATAAAGCTTATGATGCTTTGTCACTTCTTGGTTATAGCCATTGTGAGTTGAACATGAAAAGGCGAGAGTTTTTGAAACCTTCTGTCCACCCTAGATACAGAAACATTTGTGCTCAGTCTCGCCCACTTACTAAATGGTTATTTGGTGATGATATTTCTTCCATTGTAGATAACATTGCAAAATCAATAGGACAACAAACAGGGTAAGGTCTGGTTTTAGAGATTCTTTTCCAGTAAGTGTTCCTCGACACCGTCAGGGTAGCATGGGCAGGGGCCGCGGTGGTATCCCTGTTAAATACCAGCCAAAAAACTTCAAAAGCGGAGGGTTCCAGATGCAACCCTCTTATTATCAGCAGGGCAATTTACCTACTCAAGTTCAGGCAGACAGCTCCAGTACAACTTGTACAAAGGCGTCCAAATATGACAAAATAGCGGTATGTAGTACAGTTGGTAAATTGAAAGTTTCTTGGATAATTGGAGATTAATTACTTCTGATAAATGGATTTTGCAAACTATATCAGGTTATAAGATAGAATTTGATTTTATTCCAGTTCAACATCATTTACCTGTCTCTCCGAATGGTCTTTTACTGACAGAAATTGTATATCAGAAGAAATAGAAAAACTTCTATTGAAAGGAGCTATTCTGGAGGTTGTTTTGGTGAATATTATCAAATATATTTTTGGTTTCTAAAAAGGCCAGTAATTAATCTGAGAAATTTCTTATTTTCATTTCAGAATTGAGACTACTGAAACAGTAAGAAGTCTTATTCTAAACTTCACTTGATTTGACTGAGGCAATTTTTCATGTACCCATTCACTCTGATTTTGAAAGTTTTTGAGGTTTGAAAGGGATGATAAAGTTTATGAATTTCAGTGTTTATGTTTTAGTCTTGCTTCTGCTTCCCGGGTATTCAACAAATTTATGAAACCTGCTATTGTGGTGTTAAGACAGGAAAAAAATTATCATATTATATTGATGATTCACTGATAGTTTCTAGATCTGCTTCAGAAAAATTATCTAATACTTTGAAAACTAGAAATGGGTAAGAGTCCTATGGTTTTACTGTCAATGAAAACAAATCATGTTAAGTGCCAACACATTTGTGTATTTTGGTTTTATATGGGATACTGTGTCTATGACTATTTCATTACCTCAGAATAAGGTTGATAACATAGTTGAATTTAGTAAAACTATCATGAATTCTAAGAATGTTACAATTAAATCTCTTAGCAAACTTTTTGGTCTTAATGTTTCCAGTTTTCCGGCTGTATTATTGGCACCATTTTATTATAGAAATTTAGAAAGATGCAAAACTTGTTCTTTACAAAAAAAGTGGTGACTTTGATAGTTTAGCTTTTATTTCCCAAGAAGCAAAACAAGATTTTTTTGGTGGATTAATAATTTAGCCAAGAAAATGGCAGAGCTTTTAAACTTCCAACGTTAAATTTGACATTTTTTCAGACTCGAGTTTGTTTGGATATGGTGCTCATTGTGATACAGATTACTTTTATGGTTTTTGGTCTGAGGAAGGACAAAAGTTTTACATTAATGTGTTTGAGCTTAAAGCGGTTTTTCTAGCTATTAAGCAATTTGCAGAAATAAAGCCTTGTTCTCGTGTTGTTGGTTATTATGCTAATTCTAACGCTGTAGCTTATATTAATAATTTTGGTGGAATGAAGTCCAGACAGCTGGATTCAGTTTCAAGGGATATTTAGTTTTGGTGCTATTCTAGAAACATTTTTATATCTGCTTTCCATGTTAAAGGAGAGAAAAAAATTTCTGCATATATCCTTTCACGCATTAGTAATATTCGAACAGAATGGTCCTTAAATAGGGAAACTTTTGATCAATTTTTTTTGTGAATTGGATTTATTTTCTACCAGATTTAATGCTAAATTAGAGAAATTTGTTTCTTGGGGGTTTGACCACCTTGCTTATGCTGTTGATGCTTTTTCTTTTAATTGGTCTGATTTAATTGCTTATGATTTCCCTCCCTTCTCTCTGATTAACAGGGTATTAGACAAGGTGATATCAGACAAAGCGGATACGGTTTTGATTACACCAAAAAATTGGCCAACACAATCATGGTTTGCCACCCTTCAGCTTTTATCTGTTCAGTCTCCAATACAACTTCCAACTTGCAACGAAATTGTGACATCATCACTAGACCAATTTTCACATCCACCGTTGGACAGACTACATCTAATCGTTTGGAGGATTATAGGAAAATTTAGAGTATTTGGGTGTATCAGTGAGTTCAGCTTAAATTATTTGTGCATCATGGAATAAAGGAGTATTAAGCTGTATGGATTCTTTGGACTAAATTTTGTAATTCAACTTTTAGGTATATTGATCCGTTTAATGCTTGTATTGGAGACTTTTTTGAATTTTTGACAGAACATTTTGATTTAGGAAAATCAAATAGTATTTTTAATAGTTACAGATCTGCTATTTCTACACTTCATTCTACAGTTGATGGTTTTAAAATTGGACAGCATCCTTCAGTTGTAAGATATTTCAAAAGATTATTTAATCTTATATCTATTAAGTTGCAAAGGCTAGATTTTAAAATGTTGACTATGAAATTGGTTGGATTAATTTAGTGACAGCGCAGCATGCTCAAACAATGAAAAGTTTTGATATTTCTAAGATGTTTAAATCTAAGAATGGAGTAACAGTTTTAGTTGACACTAAGTTGAAAACAAACTTCAAAGCCAGAATTATTTCTTATTTTCTCTGCAACGTTATACTGCAGATAAGGAGCTATGTGTAGTAACTGTTTTAGATTTTTATATACAGAAAACTAAAACTTTGCGTGCATATAACCAATTATTTTTTTGTCATATGTGAAGCATCATCAACCAGTGACTAGTGCATGTATGTTCTATCCGAGGCTGGTATAGATACCGACGCTTTTAAGGCCCATAGTTTTAGGGCAGCTTCAACTTCTTGTGCTAAAAGTAAAGGAGTATCTTTATCAGACATTATAAAAACTGCTAATTGGAAATCTGTATCAGTCTTTTTTAAATATTATAGTAAATCTGTGACATCTGAGTTTGCTCCATAATGACTGCGAGATGCGGAGATATATTGATTAAGACTTCCAAAATCACACAAGTTTGCATAAATGCACTATGAATTCTTAGAAATATATTGAAGCATTGAGGAGTCATTTCCCACCCATTACATTCATGGAAGTCCTATACTTTATGTCTCACCACTGTTTTGTTATATTGTTCATTCAGATCTTACTGCTATTTTGCACTGTTCAAATTGAAGGGCATGTTGCACGGAATGGCATTATATACATGGGTGTCACATGACTCATACCTTGGGATCACATGACCCAGGCTATTGTTTGTTTATCTTTACTTTGAATTGTGAGGCGACAATAAGGTACTGGGAGAAAATACATAATGACTCCTCAATGCTTCAATATATTTCTAAGAATTCAAATCACACTGCATTTTTTGCAAACTTGTGTGATTTTGGAATTTTGCGACAGAACTATGCAAGATAGATATTTTCTGTAATTTGTGAACAATATTTCTTCTAAAATTCCGATATTGCAAGTTTGAAATAAAATCGGTTTTTTTTTTATCATTACCGAAGTATTGACCACTGGGATGGTGAATACCCTTAGGGTTTAATAGTCCTAAAGTGCATACATCGTCCCAGTGGTAATAAATAACAAAATACCGAAGTAACAGTAGATTTAATTTCTCCAAAAGGCCAAAAATCATTTTAAAAAAATGTAAATGAAAAGCCAAAATCGGTTAATGAGCAATGTGGGTGGGAAGGAAATTTTCTTTATTTTTTAGCAAAATTTTCTTCAATTTAGACCGCCGTGCGCGGTCCCGGCTGAAGAATAGGCCCGCAGCATCCTCTGAGCTTGGAGTATGAGCCATCCTAACAGAGGACCCCGAGGGAACCCCGGGATATAGAAATAGGACCCAGTATCTCCGGCTTGCGGGGTGTGACCCCTCCTAAACGGAGGCTGACCCCGAGGGTCCCGGGATATAGAAATAGGACCCATTCCGTGGTTGTGCGGGATTAATAAATACACAACCCATCTTTCGGATGGGATGTAAACTCAGGTCCACGTGTTGGAAGAAATGCCACGCTTCCTGCACGTTAAAGAACCCTTGTAGCAAGCTCCTTTTGGGGTGGTCCGTAGGTGATCGGCTACAAGGCTAAATTCCCCGCCCTTGACGATTTCACCCTACTTTTCCAGTGGCAGTCAGAATTTCCCGTCCCATGGCCATTTCCATACCCCAAAGTGATTATTTATCAACAAACTTGTTCTCGTCTTGATATAGCTGAAATATTGCTGAGTAGACGTTAAACAATATTCAATCAATCAATCAATCTTCAATTTAGATATTGCGAGTTTCCGAATAAAATCAAATTGTCAGCTTTTTTAAGTTAAATTCCTTAAAATCTAGATAGTGCGACTTTCAAAACTTAATCGATTTTCGGGACAGCACCAAAGTATTGACTACTGGATTGCTGAATGGTATTATACCATTGGGAATTAATGAACCACAAACAAAGGCATAAGCCCAGTGGCAATAAATAACAAAATACCAAAGTTACAGTTAATTTAATTTTGGAAGACAATAACCAAATATGTATAAAACAAAAAAGATCAAATAATCAAAATAAGTGAAAAGCCATAATTAGCTATGGTCAGAGATATGCAAGAGGAAGATACTCTTTCGTTTTTTATTTGGATATTGCGAGTTTCGAAATAAAATCGTTTTTCAGCACTGAAGTACTGAATACTTGGTTGGTGAATATCCTCGGGTACTAATAATCCACCAGCATAGGGATCAGCCAAGTGGTAATAAATAGCAAAATACAAAAGTTACACTTAATTTAATTTATGATGACAAGTTCAATGTGTCTGCGTCGGCTTATTTCAAGAACAATATAAAATTATTTTGTTGGAGAATGCGGGGTAAAACTGAACTTTTTTGCGACGTTTTACAATAATATTTCATGTAAATACGACCATAAATTGAAGCTAACGTTTTCTAATGCGTATCAAAAGTTTATCTAAATGGATATAAAGGTGGAGAACATTATATTCTGAAATGGATAACTAAGAACTGGCATGATTTTGAAATGGCTGAAAACTTGCAGCCTCCTTATTATGAATTTTAAACCTTTTTCAACAAGTGAAAATGTGGGCCAAAAATAGGATGTTACAAAAGGTTCCATACCCGTTGAACATTGACATGAACCCTTCTAAGAATTAATAATACACTAGTGCATCTCTACTTTAGATTCCCAAAACATTGAATAACAAATTAAGAAGGCATTTTACGTTGCCAGTTTGGCGCATACTGTTGTATTTTCAGAAAGAGCTCTCGCGCAATATAACGATCCCTTTTATATATTTCAGAAGAGAGCAGACTTCATGGGGCCGTTATTGATATCCAAAGCACTTGCTCTATACCTACCTTTCCTTTTTCCAGTGGCAATCAAAACCCGTTGTTCCGTTGATCCCACTTACCTGTATAGCAAACAACATATTCTGGACAAAGTAACTGTTGATTTAATATGAAAAAGAAAGGAAATGGGGTAAATGTCAAGGAGACAACATCCCATATCCAGGTTAAAACAACCCAAAACATTATAAAGTAAGTTTCAGCGAGTTTGAATTTTTTATTTTGAATATTTTGATGTATTACATTTTAAATCAAGATTGAAATATTTTGCCCTCACATTTTTTTCTTCTTTTCATTGAATTCATGAACCAAGTGGCTTAAAGCTTAAAGATATTCACCGGCCCTATTTCTATCCTATTACAGTCTCAACTTTTACTATGTGCCAGCCACAGCATAAGACGATAAAAAGTTTAAAAAAAAACAGCATGTCAAAGCGACAAGGAAAACGCAAAGCTTTTTACACAAGTTTTCTGCCCCTGGATGCTGAGTTATAATAATGATTTTTTACGTATAAATGTACCTTTCATTTCTTAAGTATTGAGCATAATATTGATGTAGCAAACAACTAAACTTTTTGGTGGTGTCTGCGTCCTGGCAAGGTAGAAAAACAAAATGGTGTTGTTCTGATTCATTTTAATCTTAAAACGAAAATAAAACAAAGATTCAATATCTGGTGTATTGATATATTCATAATACACATTTTTTTATGTTCTTTGTCGAGAAAAATAATTGTAAATTACTTAAACCACTTTGTAAATTTGGAAGTTTATACCGAAATCATTTACAATGTAGAACTTGGTACAAGTTTGATTGAAGCATATGGCGACTGGATGTTTTATACCATGTTGACTATGTAGTGGTATATCCAAGACTTTTCCATCCTCTGTAAGGCGGTGTATGTTGTGTGAATATTGACCACTTACATATATATGTCCATTGTCGTCAGAACAGATGTCGCTAGGTACGGTAATTGTTGACATTTTCACATTGACAGGATAGCGTTTATTTCTTAAATAGTTGATACAGATGCTATCTTGCCCCTTACAAACATAATTCGCGTCTTGTGTGCTCAACAGCTTGCTGTGATTGCCTTCACTTGGTAGGCCCCTTATATCATTGTGATCCAGGTATCTGAAAAAACATGTAATTTTGAAACTTTTCAATCACCCGTTCAGAAAGAGAGATAGAGAGAGAGGGGGAAGGCGCGAATTTAATCTCCTCAATCTGTACTTTTTTCCCAGCTCAGAAAAAGAGAGATATGGAGCTGCGAATATAATCTCTTAAATTTAAATGATTAATTTGTACTTTTTTAGATGATCCGTTGCCATTTGTCACCACTTTTCTGAAGAGTACTTGTGTGCAAAATTATGTGCATTGAAGGGATATGGAGATGCACATGAGACAAAGCCTCTAAAATACTTTGTAAAACAAAGCAATGGAACGACGCTTTTATTGTTGTTATTCATCTTGAAGTCACCATAAGGCCTTTAACAATAAGCTTTGCCTATACCCCATAGAAAGTTCAACACGGCATAAGTATTTTTATATCATCCGTTGCCAATTATCACCCCTTTCTTGAGCGTAATATTTTGTGTACAACATATTGTGTACTTTTTACATTATCCGTTGGTTTTTGTCACCTCTTTTAATGAATGTACTTGTGTGCAACATTATGTGTATTTTTTTTATATAATTCATTTGCAATTTTCACCCGTCTTCATGAGCTTACTTATGTTCGACATTATGTGTACTTTTGATATCATCTATTAGCAATTTTCACCCCTTTTAATAAGCGTACTTGTTTGCAACATTTATACTAGTTTATAGACAGGTTTTTCAAATTGTCTGTCTTAGATAAGAGAATTATCACCAGATGGGGTAATTGTAGATCCGCCATTACAGTCGTGAAAGAAACTCAAACAGCTGGATATTTGTATGATAATCAATCTAATAAATAAACCGTTAAATTACCTCTGTTTGATTAATATGTACATATTTTCATTTAATTAACCTTTTCAAATATTGAAATATTGATACTATTGATATCAAAAGGCAGTAAGTTTTTATTATTTTAATGCATTTAATAATTAAAAGGAATGTAATGAAGAAAAAGTATTCTGTTTTATATACATTGGGAACATATCAATATTACTGTAAAGTTAAATCAAATTATAAGACACTCTTAATGTATTTTCTAATGTTTATTAATTGATACAAAGCTAGTCAATTGATTGTAATAAAAAAATAATAAGATTTGGTGACCGATTTAAAAAATTAATTGAAATCTATGAGATGCCAACTTGAGGTGAAAATTACAGAATGAATTCATGAAACAAAATAATGATGTATTCTTTGTCTTCCTATACTAACTTCTCATAAACTTTCATCATCTTTTTTCAGTAATAATATTTGTGATAAAGAAATGCACAATACAGGTATAAATCTACATATGTTTTTTTTTAAATATTTTTGTGGTTGTAAGTAAACTTTGGAATTTGAGTGTATTTTGGGTTTGATCAAAGGTGGCATAAAATTGTTTTCTATCTTCACGAAAAGCCGTACTTGTCATTAATTTGTTTACTAGCAGACATGTGTCTTTAAAAAAAAATATCTGCACTTGTTCATTTTTAATCAAAAGACTGTTCTTTGTTTAGTTTAATGTTTTTGTCCATCATTTATATTCATCTGAAGGTCTAACTACTAACATTTTGTTAACAAATATATAAATTCAGAATATGCATTTTCATTTTTTGACATTTCAACATAAAAAACACAATAATTAGTTAAAAACAAATAATTTTGTAATTGTGTTAAATTAATATTTAGTTTTTTTGACAGTAATTGCAATTATATTCTCTCCTTCTTATACGCTGATCAGACCCCACCCACACATGTCCAAAGACTACCCCTCCTTCCTGCATAGTAATTGCCTTTTAATGCCTCATAATTTAAATTAACACGTAATGCAGTTGAAAAAAATCCCAAATCCATGCTTCTTTTTATTATTATACATATATAAATTAAATAAAAAATATAGAGATACATATAATATCTCAGATTTCATTTCAATATTTCAATATTTTCTTTTAGATAGACATATCATGGTTCTTTAATTTGCTTTTTGCCATTGTCCTAATATTTTTCATGGAGTTACCATGCTAACCTAGTTAAATCAACAAAAATAAAGAAAGAAATACATTTAACTTCATTTTTATGAAAAAAGTTTATTTTATTTATTTAAAAAACTGTTTGATAATAATGCAATCTGTCTTTTTTTTAAATATATAACCCAAAAAATGAGATTAGTCAATTATTTACCTAACTGGGAAAATTATTGATTCAATATTAATTTCAACAGTGTTATTTATTAAGAGAATTATCACAGCATGTGCATCTCTTTCACTACTGTAATGGCGGATTGATCACATGACACAATAATGGCAGCCTCCTTGTTATCTAGGTCACCTCTGAATAAACCTGTCTATATCATCCATTGCGAGGTTTCATCCCTTTTCTGGAACATACTTCTGTGCAAAACGTTGTGTACTACATGCCGTATGATATGGGCTTTATGTATGCTGTTGTTTGACAGTCTAAGACTGAAATTTCTAGTATAGACTTCGTATTCCGGAGAAACGTAGGCATAATTAGCCCAATGAAATGACCTCCCGTAAAATTCTAGGCACGTCTAAGATATTAATTCTAATCCAGAAGCAACTCAACAGCAATTGCTTTTGAGACGTAGTAGAAAGTACATCTAAAATAAATGTTCATCCCAATATTAAATGAAAAAAATGAATCACAGTTTGGACTAAACCTTAATTTTTTGTTTATCAAAATTATAACCACTTGAAAATTCTACTGCTTCATTCCGCAAATGGCACTAGGTAGATAGTCCTCGGTACTGGATTTGGGTCCCATTTCGATAATGGTAACGATTGCTTCTTTTCTTACTATTGTTAAGTTAATTGGTTTTCACATTATATACATGTATTTGATTCTAATGCTGATGATGAGAGATTATTCCTTGAAACACAATTACAGCATAACAAAATTTATTATTTATTTGCAACTTTGGTATTTTTGTATATTTAGTACTGAGATGACCATTTTTGTCAAATTCGAGATGTATATCTAGTGGTTTCTGTCGTTTCCTTTATCTCTAGTTCTGGATGATATATTGATTAGTTCCATTTAGTATATGATGCGTTATTAATGGAAAGAATATCATCAATGTATACATAAGTGAGAATGGGGACCTAGCATCTCTAATATCTTATTGAATTTTACGAGTCCCTGAAGAATATGAAAAAGAAAGGAAATGGGATAAATGTCACGGAGACAAAATCCCATATCCAGGTTAAAACGACCCAAAACAAAACATCTAGGGGTCACCATATGGTCTTCAACACAGTGAGGAACCTCACACCATATAGTAAGCCCTAAATGGCCCCGAAAAGGTAAACAAGAGGCTCTCAAGAGCCTGTATCGCTCACCTGGGCCATTGCTGACAAATACAGTCAAAAATAATAATACCAATGTTGAATGCCAATCTTGAATCTGTTCAGACAAGCCAGACACATTTTAAGAAGGGGACAAACTAAGGTCCATTGTGACCAAGTGTGATTCCAATTGGCCAAGTACTTTCAGAAGAGAAGATCTTGGAATATGTTTCCCCATAGGGTCCAATGTTAAACTAAGTTCCCCGCTGGTGGCCATCTTAGATGATGTGCAGACTTGCCGGACTCATTTTTGAAAGGGAACCACCTAACGACTATTCTGGCCAAATTTGGTTCCGATTGGCTCTGCGGCTTCAGAGAAGAATGTCTTTGAATACCTTCCCATAGGGTCCAATGATAAAACCAGGCTTCACGCGCTGGTGGCCATCTTGGATATGATGCGGACTTGACAGACACTTTTTTGAAAGGGGACCAACTTAGGACTATTGTGAACATCAATATGTATTTGGAAACCAAATT
>MJUU01043347.1:18378-36402 GCA_002080025.1 Modiolus philippinarum | reverse complement strand
GTTCTATTTTTAGTAACAGCGGCCATGTTGTTTGGTCTTTGGACTAATTGAACACAATTTTGAAACTGTATACCCTGGTGATGATTCAGGCCAAGTTTGGTTACAATTGGCCCAGCAGTTTGAGAGGAGAAGATTTTTGAAATTGTAGACGAACAATGTATAAAAGAGCAAAAATTTGACAATAAAGGGCAATAACTTCAACATGGGTATTCAGATTTGCTTCAAAATTTTCAGAGGGATAGATCTTGGTATGCTGAACATTTTTGCAATTTCAAGTTGGCTTCTATCTGTTATAGTTTTCCTAATAAAAAATTAAAAATGTTAAAATTTTGAAAATTTTACGGAAAAGGGGCAATAACTCCAACATGGGTCATCGGATTTTCTTCAAAATTGCACGGCGGGTAGATCTTGTCATTCTGATCATTTTTACCCTTTGTCAGATTTTTGATATCTGCTACGGTTTTTGAGTTATTTGCCAAAAACAGCAATCTACCCCTACGTTCTATTTTTAGTAACAGCGGCCAGGTTGTTTGGTCCTCGGACTAACACATTTTTTAAACTACATACCCTGGTGATGATCCAGGCCAAGTTTGGTTTCATTTGGCCCAGTAGTTTCAGAGGAGAAGATTTTTGAAGAAAAGTTTACGACGGACGGACGGACGGACGGACGGACGACGGACGGACGACGGACGACGGACGCCAAGTGATGGCAAAAGCTTACCCTGGCTTTAGTCTTGGTGCAAAAAGAGCCCCAAGATGTAGATTTTGACACACGTGAGTTTGTAAATGGAAATCCTTCTACATTTTTAGATTTAATTTTGGTATGGAATTGTTGCATACAGTCTGTAGATGCATAATAGGCTATCGAAATTTTGATATTGGTTCGGAGAAAAAAAAACAAGAGTCCCATAGTTGACAAATTTTATTACCCCATGTGACCTGAATTCCTTCCACGTTTCAAGATTTATTATTTGGATTTTCTTGCCGAATTGATGCTGGTAGCCTGCAGCTGTGCAATAAGCTTTTGGAATTGTGATTCTGGTTCCAACATTTTTTTTTATATTTTGAAAGTTTTAAATTTCAAAATATTGGTATAAATTCACGTATTTTTGTCAATTCTTTTATAGCAGATATTCTTTTGAGAACAAAAATCGTATTACAAAATAAGATATAAAAACACATTTATAAAATATGGTTCTTATGTGATAAATTTTCTGAAAGACCAACTATTTTTGGAAGGTTTACTTAGAAACCGTACTTTTTGAATAGGTTTTGGCTTCATGAGCTATTTTCAACGAAAGGATTTAGTCCATGGGCTGGAATAACCCCCCATGCACCCCCCCCCCCCCCCACTTATGATCCCCACCAATATTTGTTAGTCCTTCTATATCCCCTCTTCAAAATTAAACATGTTAACATGAGCATAACCTGCACGTAATATTGGAACAGGCCCCCTTTTTAGACACATCCAACGAAATTTTGGAAAATTCCGTTTTTCATCAAAGTTTTTCTTTCAATTGCTTCAAATTGTTGATTGGTGCCTCTCAGTTATAAAAAAATGGTATAGAATGATAGCCTGTGGTATAAGCTTTACAAATATTTCACATAAGTATCATTTCTATACCCAATACGTTATAATAATTGAAAAATCTTACCCCTACCCCTTCGAAATGTTTACATAAATTTTAAGATTTTTCTCGAAATCGTGTAAGTTCAACGGTCCTTAGAAACCAGTATATTTTTCATTTCATAATTCTTTGAATTTTTTTTTTGTCTTTTAATGTCCTTTCTTAAAAGTTAAGCATGTTAACATGATGGAAATATGTTTTGAATGACCAAACTATCACTTTTAAATAGACAAATAAAACGCATCTTTGAATATTTTCGTTTTCGACAAAATTTTGTCCCTTTTTTGTCTCATCTTATCTATGAGTGGTTCAAATTCATGAAAAGATGGAATAAAATGGAAGTACATAATGTCTTCTTTACAACTGTTACAAATTATGGCAGTTTTGAAGTATTATAAACTTCCTACATCCATAAAACTTACCCCTACCCCAACAAATTTACTCTAAAATTGTCATTTTTTTTTTGTCTATGTTCGCATAAAAATTACCAGAACACGCAAATTGTGTGTTGTATATGACAAGGTTGCATGAATTATATTGTAATTTCGTATTTTAACTGCCATTTGTTGACTTAAACTCAATATCTTGCCCGAAATTTATGAAAAATGGGCATTTTCGACATTTCAGATTTATCCAAAGTTCACTATAAAATCGTTATACATTCAAAATCAGGAGGATATATTTGCAGATATGCCAATTAATTGTTCTTAGGGATATACAAGTTGTCTTAAAAAATTGCCTAGAAAAACAAGAAGTGTTTAATGTGACTCTGAATACCGAAAATCCCCTACCCCAACAAATTTTCCCTAAAATTATCAATTTTTTCTCTATGTTCGCATAAAAATTACCAGGACACGCAAAATGTGTGTTGTATATTACAATGTTGCATAAATTACTTTATGATTTACTATTTTAGCAGCCATTTGTTTACTTAAACTCAATATTTATCCCAAAATTAATGAAAAATGGGAATTTTCAACATTTCAGATTTATGCAAAGTCTACTGTTAAATCGTTAAATATGTCAAATCCGGAGGATATATCTGCAGATTTGCCATCTAGTTGATCTGAGCGATTCATTAGTTGTCTTAAAACATTGTTTAGAAAACCAAGGAGTGTTTAATGTGACTCTGAATACCGAAAATATTACCCCTACCCCAACAAGTTTTTCCTAAAATTGTCAATGTTTTGTCTATGTTCGCATAAAATTAACTCAAACACGCAAAATGTGTGTTCAATATGACAATATTGCATGAATGGTATCACGATTTGATATTTTAACAGCCATTTGTTGACTTAAACTGAATATTTGACCCAAAATTGAGGAAAAATGGGAATTTTCAACATTTCAGATTTGGTCAAGGTTCACTGTTAACCCGTTATTTATGGCAAGTCTGGAGGATATATTTGCAGATATACCAATTAATTCTTCTGAGGGATATATTAGTTTTCTTGAAACAGTGTTTAAAAAATCAAGGAACGTTTAATGTGACTCTGAATACCAAAAATCTTACCCCTACTCCAACAAATTTTCCCTAAAATGGGCAATTTTATGTCTTTGTTCGCATAAAAATAACCAGAACACGAATAATGTGTGTTATATATGTCAATGCTGTATGAATAACATCATGAATTGGTATTTTACAGCCATTTGTTGACTTAAACTCAATATTTTGTCCTAAATTGATGAAAAATGAGGATTTTCTGTATTTCAAATGTGTCAAACCGTCACTGTTTAGTCATAATATATGTCAAATCTGGAGGATATGTCGGCAGATATGCCATTTAATTGTTCTGTACGATACATTAGTTTTCTTAAAACATTGTTTAGAAAAGCAAAGAGTGTTTAATGTGACTCTAAATACCTACGATCTTACCCCTACCCCAACAAATTCACCCAAAAATCTTACCCCTACCCCAACAAATTCACCCTAAAGTGGTCATTTTTTGTCTATATTCGCATAAAAATAACCAAAACCCGCAAAGTCTGTATTGGATATAAAAATGTTGCATTAATCTTATCATGATTTGTCATTTTAAGTCCCACTTTTCAGATTAAACTCAATATTTGGTACAAAATTGATGAAAAACCTGAATTTTCAGCATGTCAGATTTGTCCAAGATTTACTTTTAAATAGTTATATGTGGAAAAAGTAGAACATTTATCTGCTAGTATGCTAATTCATTGTTCTTGAGAATATATAAATCATCTTAAAAACAATGTGTAGAAAAACCAGGGGTGTACAATGTAACGCTAAATACCGAAAATTTTACCCCTACCCCAAGAAAATGATGCTAAAACAATGCAAAAAATATGTCTGTTTGTACAAATTTATGTGAATAAAACATACAAATATTTTTACTTTCTTTTAAAAATGCATTTGATATATCGTAATTTGCAATTTTAACGCAGAAAATGGGGGTAAAATTGAATATTTTGGGCGATTTTCTTGAAAAATGGGAGTTTTCAGGATTTCGGAATGTTACAAAATTCAAAGATCAATTGTTGTATAACTGCCCATAAACAACGCGCATGATCTTATTTGGTATATATGGGAGTCTCTGTGCATTTTTGTGTTTGAAATGTTATATTATTGGACCTTTATACAATGTTCAGGCTTTTCAAGCTGAATAAAATGAAATAAATTGTGTTGAATTTTTTTTTTTTGGGGGGGGGGGGTAATATGTTTGCGATGTATGAGAGTTTTGTTCGTCTAAAATGTTCAAAAGCATACTTTCTTATAGCTTAGATAAAGTGAAACAATATTTTATCATCATTTTTTCGCTAGGTACCAAATTCGTAAAGTTTTTACATCTTTAAGTCAAATTAGCAATAATTCTGAAAAACGGAAAATTCCCATTTTTCATAAAATTTCGAGCAGAATGGCCAAAAAAAGACCCCTTAAAATTGTTGAATCTACTTAAATGGGCTTCTGCATGTCAGCTTTAGTGAAATATACACAATAATTTGCATTAGACATTATCTTTTAATCATTTAGAGTCCGAATATTTTAAATTTTCTCTTAATTTTAAGGGGAGGGGTGCTAATTTTGGAATTTCTTATCCCACAAAAAGGCTGACTCTAAAATTTTGTCACGTAATTTGTTGCTTACATATCATAAATCATTATTGCATTGGCCATTATTAGATATATATTCAAATTTATACGATCCAGAAGTAAGACAGACGAAATTGTGAAAATATCTAAAATTCCAAAAATTTCGATTTTTCAAAAATCAAAATTTTAAGGACTTTAATGGTCTTATTTTTCAACATTGTATCACAATTGATACATAAGCATAAAAACTAGATCAAATGATCAGATTTATTTACCTGAAAGGAATTGAAAGCTAAAAAAATCGTCATTTTCGCTATTTTTGGCAGGTGGAGGGGTATATTTTTTGCATCCCAAGATCACAAAAATAGCGTAATGTGCCCAAACTTGTGTTCATTGTAAAGTATACTACATAAGCTTTAATTTGATACCAAATTTCAGTACATCTAACTTATCTACATAAAAATTATGGAGCTTAAAAGATAAAATTAAGAATAAAACTTAAATACAAGAATTTTCAGTGGTGTACTATAAAAGTGGCCCTATACTGTCTATGCGTGCAGGTTATATTCGTGTTAACATGTTTTATTTTGAAGAGGGGATATAAAAGGATTGAAAAAAATCGGTCTAGATCATAAGTGGGGGGGGGGGGGGTGCACAGAAAGTGATTTCAGCCCATGGCCTAATTGATATTTTTTTGTAATTCCAAATTTGATTAATTTCATGAAATACGCAAAGACAACGTATTTTGGGGAATTCTACTTAGAAACTATACTTTGTATAACATTTTTAATTGAAATTGGTCATTTTCAGTAAAAAAAAAACGGTGCTGGCTCGAATAACGATTGTATTTTGAAACCTGTAAAATCTAATTCAAGTTTTTTTAAATGCTCTTGCTGATAATGGCTTTTCTTTTTAGTACCTACTGTTAGTACCTACTGTAATTTGTTTTTATCAGCTTTGATACACGGAATTCTAAATGTATAGATTAAATCTGCACTGAATAGGTATAAGAAGTTGAAATGACCATATGCAGACTAAATTCACAATAATTTCCTTAGTTTGTTATTGTCAAAAATTTTGGTTTCAATTTCGGTTAACTATCTTAAGAAAGGTTTTTTTTGTTCTACCTAGCAACCATACAGTTTTAAACTTTTAAGTGAAATAAATCATTTCAAATAATTTGATTGTAAACATCTTAAACTTATTAAAGGGTTTAAGTTGCAAAGTGCAGATAAAGCTGTCTTTTCTGACAGACACATTTAGTTACCTTTAGTTAGAATATTCAAATAGAATAGGACCTGTGATTGGAAAGGATTTCAACTTTGTGAAAAGAAATTCTTTTGTAAGTGTATTGTGATTAAGTTATAGTTCGTTGATGAGGCTTTTGTAATAATATTGTAATAATAAACATCTAATCAAGGCTGGCCTTCTTTGGTATTAACATTGATTTTTTGATAGGGTCTTTGCATTTTAACTAAACACATTCTAAATTTCTAAAATCAGTATTGCATGGACACGGGTTATGTATTCCGGTATATACATGAAATCATTATGCTAAACTCCTCACAGGAAGGGATCTTGATGGAAGCTGTATACTGAGGGTACATAACTTAATTTGTCATTTGATAATGGGTCTGGAGCTTGCATGTCAGTTAACTGCTAGTAGTTTCTTGTGATTTCATGTTTATGTCCGTATATTAAGTTCTCTCAGTTTCATTTTTCATTTTTCTCAGTGGTTTTTGGTTCTGTGCTTTGTGTCTGTCTGGCGTCATTGTTTTTGTGTCTAACGTCATTGTTTTCTGTGTTCTCGTTTTTGCCCTGTCTTTGGACTTCGATTTTTTGTGAATTTCACCCCTTTGTTCCTTCGGTATTCTACTGCCGTTGTTTTTCACAATTGATTCCTGTTGCCAACTGAATTTTACTGTTGTTACGATTGTTTATTGATTTATCAAATTGGCTCTAGGGGAAGGTTTGGATCCAATAAAACTAGTTTAACCTCGCCGCAGCAGGTTTGCGCCTGTCCTAAGTCAGGAAATTTATTAAGCCTTTGTGAGTCTTGTCTGTTTTCTAGTTAGTTCACTTTATGTCTATGGGAGTCTAGGATGATGTTTATTTCGCTGAACTTGATTACTCTTTATTTAGGGGCCAACTCCGACCTACCGTTGGGTGTGGGGTTTCCTCACCGTTCATTGAGATCTTATGGTGGCTTTGAGTTGTTATTACTCCCCTTTGGGTCGTTGTCTCTTTGACACATTCCCCGTTTCCCTTCTTTTTCCTATTTATATAAATCTTATTCTTTCGAAATTAATCTTTTAATTGAATGATCACCAAAACAGTGGAACGGACATATTACTAATAATGTTTTACTTTTCTACCACTGTTTCTTTTGATTTAAGTTAGTAGGATACTAGTACAAATAAGAATATTTCACGAAAGGATATGGAGTAAATGAACATGGGACCATAACACATATGTTCACTCCAACAGCAATAATTTTAATGAGCCGTATGGCCATTTCGGAAATTTATTCCTCATCAGCAGCACTAGAACCCAAACAAAGGAAATCCATAATTTCAATACATAAAACCAAACGAAATCCGAATAATCAGTAATATCAAATAAACTTAAGGACAAAACCACGATGGAGGGAGTTCAGCCTTCGGTTTTAAAATTTACATAAATTTAGGTAATAGTAATTGAACAAAGTGTACACATGAGATATTATCTCATGCACAAGTACACCATATCTAAGAAAAATAAAGAGCATACATCTCTACCACGGGGAATTGTTTTACCAACTCCACACTGCAATAAAAGACAAACTCCTGTTTTAAATATTTCACGAAAGGATATGGAGTAAATGAACATGAGACCATAACACATATGTTCACTCCAACAGCAATAATTTTAATGAGCTGTATGGCCATTTCGGAAATTTATTCCTCATCAGCAGCACTAGAACCCAAACAAAGGAAATCCATAATTTCAATACATAAAACCAAACGAAATCCGAATAATCAGTAATATCAAATAAACTTAAGGACAAAACCACGATGGAGGGAGTTCTCCTAGGGGAAATTGGAATTCCAATTTATACTAGATTAAATCCAGTACAAATCAGAATTCTAATTTGGTCCCGGTAGAAATTGGAATTCTCATTTGTACTGGATTAAACCTAGTTCAAATCAGAATTCCAATTTGTCCCAGTAGAAATTAGAATTCCAATTTGTACTAGGAAGATTCTGGATCCTACTGGATTCCAATTTGTACTGTAACATATATACCAAAAAAATGTTTTTATGTACAACAAAATATTTGTCAAGTAATATAGAGAGGCACTTACTGGCTTCAAGATCTCAATTACAGACTAAGCTCGATTGTTAACAAATCAGCGTAGTTTGTTAATACGACTCTGCACTATGGACTTCTGACAAAGCAACAAGTTCTGGTTTTTGGCCCGTCCTTTTTTTATCCAACCCTCTAGCATAACCCTCAACAGCGTCCATAACGATCTTGAAATTCAAATTCGTAGAAATGCGTTTTCAATGATGTTAAGGTAGCAGGTAAAGACATTTCAAAAGCGACGACTAAATTAAAAGAGAAGCGGAACAGTAGCTTGTCAGAGGGAATATAAGAAAACTCTCAATGACTAGGTCTTTCAATACCTTTTGTATTTGAAAATTCTCCTGCTAATGGTCATTTCATAGCGGTAGGCTACTATAGGTTTGGATTGACTATGAAATAAGGAGGGATTTTAGAAATGAACTCTTTGCGATTCAAGATATTGCTGATGTTAATGACATCTATTCCTTTGTTGGCAAACGGAATATGAATGAATCTCATATTTTTTTAGTGAAGAGGTTAGATCCTTATATGTTTGAATAGACGGAAGGATGCAATGTCAGCGATGACTTTGCTTAGTTTGCACTCCGGGGTTGAAATATCTACGTCTCTTTTCTATTATCTAAGAACTTCTTTCGATCTCGTCCTTTGGTCTGAAACAGTTTTTTCTAATTAAGTTTGACTCACTAGAATACAAAAAGGTAGAACATCGCTGTTTTCAAATTTACCCACAACGAGATTTGACAATATACAATTAGCCCGAGGAAAAACAAATTCACAAGGGTTGACCACTTTGATGTCTACCACATAAAAAGGCAATAATAGTTTTACATGTTTTATTATACCGAAACTAGAATATCATAGAAGTTATTCAACTTTTCAAAATTTTGTATGAAACTCAACTATTTTGAAATAGAATATTATTGTTCAAAGTACAAAAAATACCGATGTTGCATAAAAACAGTAAAATTTCGTAATGCTGTAAACGTGTTTCAATAAGTAACCTCTCATCAGCAGCATTAAAATCTAATAATTTGGAAAGTCATAATCCCAGAGTTGTCAAAAAAGAAGTACTCATTACCAAAAAAATCGAAACAGGAAGCCAAATCCAGTACCAAGGACATCTACCGAGTGTCATACAAGGAATGAAGCCTCAGTATTTTTAAGAGTTTAGAATTTTGATAAAAGCAGTAAATTTCTATGACACGCAAGGTAAAATTTTCATGTTAGACAAATCTGACTATCGGTCTAAAGGTTTTGGCATAGTAACATCTTTTGTAAGATATCAGATCTATGAAAATATAGCTTTCTTTCTGTATATCATTTAAGATATCAACATTTCTTATAAGAAACTTGATCAAACGTGTGTAGGGAAGTTAAAGTTGACTTCTAATAAAAAATACGACAAGACGACGTCACACTTATGACGTTCTCTTTCAACTTTTACACATACATGTATTTCAGTTTTTGGACTCCCAAATATTTTGGTCTGATCTGCACCGAAGTTGTCGAATTGCGCATATGCAGAAACTAAATTTACAGTAACTTTGGTATTTTGTTATTTCTGAAAGTGAGTATGCCTTTAACATGTGAATGCAAAACAGCGTCTATTTAATTCATTACTTAAATAAACATATATCAAACCAACTGCATGATTCTTTCATATAAAGTTCTATACCTTTGCCATTATACCTATAAATTATTAATCTTTGCTTATAATAAACATATAAGGAACCGCTTCCAGTTAACAAACGGTTCATATGATGTTCCATCGGTGAAACAACATCATTGTTCCACTTTGATTGTAAATTTTCAAAAAAAAAAACATCAAAATCATTCATAATATTGTATTATAAGAAATATACTTTTGGAAGGTATAATAATAATTTTTTTTTCACTTCAAGCAATAAAAACGTTTTTATTACGTATAAAATGTTCAGAAAAATATTATGTAAAAACAGTCAAAGTGAGTCTGATTTACTCTACATCGTTGATTACCCGAAAAACCCACATTCTATATTCCAGCCACTGAAATGAGAAATCTCGTTTTGACGAATAAAAAAAATGCACTTATCTAGCATAAAACACATGATTTTCTTTAACTTGAAATTAACTCCAAATGAATATTATTTGCTTTTTAGAGGAAAGGAATTTTTGCATGTTTGCCGTATTTCCATATCCATAATATTGAAATAAATAGATGCAAGAGAACGAAAAGTAACTGATAACAACAATTAAACCAGTAGTTATGAACACTATTTGCATAAAGAAATACATTTGCCGTACTTAGATTGTTTGGTTAAATCTTACTAAATCAACTGAAAATGACGTCAGTTTGAATTTGAAACAACCTTCTCGTATCCATTTGTCGAAATCAGTAGTGTAAAATTTTCGAAATTAAGCATTGTCTCACTCAACACAAATTTCAGATTCTTTCTCACTTCTTGATATAGAAAGTGTGATGGATGATGTTTTATAGTTAATCTGTATTTTAATGAAAAATGCAAAAGTGATGGTGAAAAACCAAGTTTAAACTTACAGATTTCTGTCTACTCTATATATAGCATTCGAGTCCAACATCATAACATCTGAGGCTTTCGGAATTGATGACACATCAATATTTCCCAATATTTCTCCATGAAATTCGACTTCTTGAAATAACCGCAAACGAAGCAAATCAGGATCCACAACTAAAACCTTTGATTTATTTGGGACAGTAACAAAAGCTATATTTTCTTTATTTATAGCAATGTCCCATGGGTCTCCGTCCACTTTGAGACAATTCAAGTAATTTCCATCTTCATCGAAAAGCACAAGTTTATTTCTCAGATTGTCACAAGCGATAATATTGCGTATTGCCGTGACAGCTAATGCTGAAATTCTTCCAACCTCCGAGTACGCAAAAGTTTTTATGTAAGAAAATCCATGGCGCCTGTCTCCTGGCGTTGCACTAACTTGTGCCATTAAACAGCTTTAATTGAACTTCAAGTTACAGCTGAAAATATTTGCAAGAGAAAAAGTCAGGTATTGAATACAACAATTACAAGAGTGGAAATTAACTCTTAATTTACCAACCCCTCCGGAATCTAGTTTACTTAAGTCAGAATTTAAGTTTCTATGTCCTTAATGGGGACAACGGATCTGCCTTACATATATGAATTGCACCGAGGAGACATTTAAAGTCGAATTCTTTAGTCATGTGTTCTCTATATACATATTAATTGGCGTGATTTTTTTATCGACAACATCTTTGTTGAATGTTGAGCCTTCGTTTTTCAACAAGCAATAGGGACTCCTATGGGAACAAATTGTCGCCAACCTTAGCTGACATTTTCCTGTATTTGTATGAAGTAAAGTTCTTACAATGGCTAATACAACAAAAACAACTAGTCCAGACTTTTAATTTCAGCCTCAGATATATAGACGATGTACTTTCTCTTAATAAGCTCTTCATAATTTTTAAAGAATGTTTACTTCGGATCTACCCCAGTGAATGTTGAATTAAAGAGACAATAGATACATCCAATTCTTCCTTCATACCTCGACCTTCTGTTATATATTGACGAATATGATCATCTGAAATCTAGGTTATTTGACAATTGTGATCCTTTTGACTTCCCAATTATGCACTTTCCCTTTCTCAGCAGCAATATACCTACCTACCCAGCATATGACATGTAAATTTCACAATTAATTCGATACTAAAGAGCTTGTAGCTCATACAGTGACTTTATGGTAGGAACTGATGCAAAATCATCTAACTCACGGATATGTTCAGCCGTTTTACTTTCTTCCCTACAGAAAATCTATGGTTGTCACTAATACATCATAGATATATTTAAAATGTCGGTGTAACAAATAAAGACGGACATTTTCAGTTTATTCATGTCTTTCTGCATTTGACATTACCGATTCTAATTTTAGCCTGCATTGACCCACTGACAGTGTGACGGGTGCTGTATACAGAGCAGGACATGCCTACCCTTCAGGAGCACCTGATGTGTTGTTTGTGTGTTTTGTGGGTGTGTTTTGTCTTTGATATATCGTATTATGGTTTTCTTGCTTTTGCCTTGCCTCTGGACTTTGATTCATGTAATTTTGTGTTTTGCTTCTTTTGGTATTTTATTGCCGTTGTTATAATAATAAATATTAAAGCTCATTTATGTGTACAACAGTACATATTTATCGAAAACTAATGATAGGGTTTCGGTTCAAATAACCCTGGTAAAATCAAATAATACTAAAATCATATTTAACAAAATCATTGTAACAGTAACGTTAAAATAAAGAGTTACGATAAGGTAACATTGACAGAATAAAAAAAATGTTAGTGTGATTAGTTCTTAGTACTATTCATCAATAAATTAGGGTTTTGCCAACAATATTTAGGTCAGGGCAGCACTCAATATAATCTCATTTATTTATCAAACTAGAAATACTACTATGAAAACAGTCACTAATTAAAGGTCACAACTGGTTATAGTGTCAACAGGTTAGAGGGAACTAAAATAAAAGAAAATACACATGAATTTCTCACTTTTGAGACAGGTCAGTTCCCATTTTTAGCCGTGTGAGATTTTTCTGTCTCACACCACCCCATGTTAGATAGCCTCGTGCATACTATGACGTCATTGACGTCATGGTGAGTCGCTAAGTAATGGCGGATGATCAGAATAACATGACGGCGCCGAAAGACGTTTTTATGAACAAAAGTGAGAAAATTAATCAAACACCGTTGAAAATTCAAGATTTAGAAATCTCAGACACCCTCGGGTAAGATTTCAATGGTTCTCTGACTGGGCAAGCCTCGTCAGAGAAATATTTAAAATTTTACCCTTGGGTGTCTGAGATTTCTTGATCTTGCCTTTTCACCGGTGTTAAATTCATATAATCTCATTAAGTTCGTCATTGGCTGCCTGGAACTGTGCAAACGGATTGTTCTCGCTTTGTATGGAGAAATAAATCCGGGACAATTATTTGTATTATATGTGTTCACTACTAATCGTGCTGAATAAAAACATAGCTTCAAAGAGATTAACAGCTCATTATCAATTGATCGAGGAGTAAGGAAAATTGGATTGAAAGGTTACAGAATACTGACAAATTGAATTGGAAATTCAGTCATAATTCGTCTTACAGAATAAACTGACAAATCACAGTCATCGAGACAAATAACTTGGTCTATATAAAGGCGAGATCAACTAGCTCTGTCAGTCGCTAGATATTGTAAAGAGTAAAGAGAAAATGGACGTTATATATATACAATTATTGTCCGCATCCTACCCCGACGATGTCTTCGCAGCCTAAGTGAAGGCTAAAAGATCTCCTGATCTATTATGAAGGCTCGAGAAATGGAAGCAAAGACTAGTTGCTGCATTCTACGCTGCAAACTGTAAATAAAATGGATAATTCATGATTGAGAAATATCGTAAATGAAAAAAAACCATACAATGAAAATTTAATGAGTTGATTCCAAATACATCGGCAAACGAATACCGAAGCAAGAACGGGGAAAGGGGGGATTCTGAAATCATAAATCCAAAATCACGGAAATTCACATCCATCACGAATTGAGACATTAGACAAAGACAAAACAAATAAACAAGAACGCCATACAGCTAAAGCACAAACAGTGTGAACCCCTAAAAATACTGAGGTATCATCAGGTGCTCCGGAAAGGTAAGCATGCCAGTGAAAAGTCCGGTTTTGTCACCGTCGGTGTTAGTCAGTCCGACTCTCGAACTTTCGTCCGGTTTTGTCACAGTCGGTGTAACTTTCGAACTTTATGGACAAATAGAATAAAAAATGTCAAAGAAAAAGAAGAACCGAACCATTGATATCAAAGGAAAATTCTTCTCCAGTCACTGCTATAACTATGGACGTAATCAAAAACATGCATATAAAACCCAAGAAAAAGAAGTGTTCTAAATAGGGTAGAGGAACGCGCTGAATTTCACATGAAGAGGTGCGTTTGAGAATGAATAATGAATGGGCCGAACTGGACAAATAGGTGAAGAAGGACAACAAGGAAAAAACGAAAACAGAGTTTTGGTAATGCAGTATATAACTAAACAGCTATACAGAGTCAAAAACCTTTGATAAATGCTGTTTGACTTAAATAAAATCTAGTGCAACAGATCAAGCAAAACGCAGTAGCAAAACGTAGCATAAATAAATTAGGGTTATGAAACTGGAGGAATAGCACAATAAATTAGTTCAGATAAGGGAGAACTTATAATTTTGATAGTTACAAAAAGAAAGAAAAGATTAATATTCAAAAATAAAATTAAATAGAAAATAAATTCTAAAATTATAAATTATAAAAAAACAAGTTGGTAATGATAAATGAATAAAAAATTGTCATAGTAATTTAGGTCAGGTTATGAAAAAGGACATAATTCCAAGTCTTAGAAAACTAGAATAACATTAACAAAACAATTAACATGAGTAATTGAATATAGAGTTGTCATGGTAAATTAGTTCAGGGTTAGAGATGAAATAAAAGAGAGATACAACGTAAATCCAATTGTTTGAGAATATAGACATAACATTCACGAGGGGGAATTATCTCTATAGAGGTACAGAACATAGCACAAGAGATACAGTAATTTCAAAATGCCATTCTGACCACCTGTTTATATTGCCACGTTTTCTTCCGTCGACTTGGTGAGTGCCCTGTGTGTGTCTATATGTAAGCTTTGCATTTGCGTTTCAACGCGTGACAGCGATTGTAAGGATACTTTGCCAGTTTAATTCATGTTTGTTGACAATCCCGCATCCATGGAAAGCAAAAACATGGATGTAGTGTTGTCCGACATCTGCCAATGAATTTCGCTCAATCCGTTGCTAGGGATTGTCTTGATTTTAGTATGAGGCATGCACAAAGCCCATTTTGAAGATTCTATGGTGACCTTAAGATGAACAACCAAAAAAGCATTGTTCCATTACTTTGTTTTATCATGTTCCGTTCTTTGTGGAGACTTTGTCTGATTTACTCCACATCCCGTTATTGTTTATCTGATGAGGATAATGTTAGAACTGGGATTTAGTGTTCACAATATGACCAGTGATCAAGATAAGGGTTAGGGTTAATAATTTTTATGGGTAGGGTTCCGGTAAGGTAAGAGCTATGGTCTAGGGCTAACATTTTAGCTAAAGGTAAGGCTAATGTTTAGGTTACGTTTGAGATAAAGGTCTGAACAGATTAATGTCACAACATTAGTACCCGCAAAAAGTAGCATATCATCTTAACAGCTTCTCCACAAATCCAAACTCATGCAATACAGTGTTAGTATTTAAGAGCTTCAACAGCTCCTCGACAAAATCCGAGGCCATGCGATATAGTATTAAAACAGAAGCCCCTCGTCAAATACGAATACATCGGCAAACGAAACCGACGCAAGAACGAGGATATGGGAGTTGTTAAATCAGAAATCCAAAATCACGGAAATTTATATCCAACATGAATTAAGACAGTATGACTAAGACAAAACAAATGAACAAAAATGAACAAGGACGCAACATAATTAAAGCATTGAGATATAAGTATAAGTACAGTATTTCCTCGACAAAAACAACGCCACGAAAGACAGAAATAGCAAAGCATCTTCTCGACAGATCCTCGAAAAATCGAGATTAGATATAAAGCACTAGTATAGCGTCTCATCCCTTACAATAACGAAATGAGATAGGTAGTGTAAGTACAGTATATCCCTGACTGCAGTACAGTATCTCATCGATAAATTTGAAGCCATGGAATATTGAAACACCACAGCATCGTCTCGACAGCTCCCCATGAAATGCGAGAGGAGATATATAACACTGGTATAGCGTTACCTCGACAGCTCCTCTACAAATTCGAAATAAAATATTTATCGTAAGTGCACTACCTCCTTGACTGCTTCCTGACACACTCGTCGACAAATACGAAATGAGATATATAGTATAGTATGTCCAAGACAAATACCAAGCAATTCAATAAATAGCAAAATAACGAAGTTACTGTTTATTTATTTTCTGCATATGCGCATTTCGTCTACTTGTGTTTCATCAATGCAGATCAAACCAAAGCATTTGAAAGTCTGTTAACCGAAAAACGTGTAAAAGCTGATAGAGAACAAATAACCAAAAGGGTCTAAATAGAAAAGCCAAAGTTCAGCTAAGGACAGAGATATGAATAGCATAACATAGTGTCTCTTCTGCGGAGTCAGTAAAAAGATTTCCCTTGCGAGAGTTGGGCGCTCTCTATACATTTCAGTTATGATGTACTTGCTCTTGAGAGAAATTTTCATATAGATACACTATAATGCTTTCAATTTTTTTACATTTTTTATTTATTTTTTTTTTTTTTTTTGTAATTTCAAAATCTTATTCTGACCTCGTATCATGATTTTTTTTTGCCAAGTTTTCTTTACTTGATAAGTGCCCTGTGAATGTTTATAAGCTATGATTGCCATTAATGGGTCTTTTTGTCAGCCAACGGATGACAGCGAGTTTAAAAACACTTGCCATTTTATGTCAATTGTATGTTTGATGATGATCCCGCATCCATGGCATGATAAATATTGCTGTAACGTCGTTCGACATCTAGCAATGACTTCCACTCAAATCGGGGCTAGGGGCCGTGTTCAACTTACTGTGAGATATGAGGAAAGCTCTTGTTGAAGCCTCATGGTGGCGTCAACATGAAGAACAACACTTAAGGCGTTGTTCCAATATTTGTAGAGACTTCGTTTCATGTAGTCCATAGGCTGAATTAACCCCCGTGCACCCAACCCACTTCCAAACTCTACCCATAGACCTCTTATATCCCCCTCTTAAAAATAAAACATGTAAACAGGGGCATTACCTCCACTCACTGTTTGAATAGGGCCAATTTTAGACCCACCTACCGAAATATTGAAATTTAATTTTTCGAACAAGCTTTTCTTTCAGTTGCTTCAAAATGTTGACCAAATGCTTCCCAGTTATAAAAACAAGGTATCAAATGATTGTTTATTGTATGAGCTTTACCAAAAACCTAAATCATTCCCATTTTTATGCCCAATACTTTGCATAGTGCCATTAAACGAACCCAATTGACGACAAATTTGATATTTTCATTAAAATTGCGTTAGTTTGATGGTCTGTAGAACCCGAAGTGCATCTCAATTCACAATTATATTCGTTTTTAGTTTTTCCATCTATTTTCTTGAATACAAAACATGTTAACATGATATTCATATGTTTTAATGACCAAAATTTAATTTTCAAATAGACCAAATGAATCGATCTTTGACTATTTTCGTCTTTGACTTAGTTTTGTCCTTTTTTTGCCTTATATTATTTTTAGTAAACAAATATCATTAAAGCAGGTAACAAATGAAAGCTCAATATTATATTTGCTTTACACCTATTACAAATAATGGCCATTTTTATAGACGTAATACATCAAGAAAACTTACCCCTACCCCAATAAATTTTTGCTGAAATTGGTAAGTTTTTGTCGACTGTCGCATTTAAACGGTCAAAACAAACCAATTTTATTGTTTATATATCAATGTGACATGAATAAAATCATAATGTGCCATTTTTACACACGTCTGTAGACTGAAAACGAGTATTTAGCCTGTAATTGATGAAACATGGGAATTTTCAGCATTCTAGAATTTTCCAAAATTCACTGTTAAATCGATAATATTTGACTATATGTGATGTAAATGCTTTAGCTATACATCAGCTATAATAAAACAATGTATAAATGTAAAAGTAAGGTTCAGTGGTTTTGAAAATACAGGAAATGTTACCCCTCCCTAAAAAAAAATACTGCTAAAATGCCTAAGGTTTTTTCCAGTTTTTGTATAGAAATGAACAAAAGATGTCCATGCTTTTGTTTCATATATAGAAAATGATGAGATATACTAGAATATGCAATGTGAATGTCTAACGAAGGAATCAATTTATCATTTGGACCAATACTTGTAAACAAGAGGCTCTCAAGAGCCTGTATCGCTCATCT
>MJUU01043346.1:25086-42953 GCA_002080025.1 Modiolus philippinarum | reverse complement strand
AGTATAAAAAGCCAAGGGAGTTAACCGAGATCGGGATGGGAAACCAAAAAAAAAGGTTAGAGATATCAGAAGACAAATCGATACCAACATAAAAGTCTGGATAGAGTACAAACCTCAATACACAAGAATCAAACAGCACAAAAGGAGGCATCAAAATAGAATAAAACAATGGAAAGAGGTTTTGGGTTAGAATACTGAACCCGGTTGCCCCACCCCAACCGTCCAACCACTCTCACACCATTTCGCTACGCTCACGGTGCTCTACGTTCTTGACGCTTGGAAGTAGGGTTACGGTTATATCAAGTAAAAGCTCAACAACATTGAATGGGATACCAATAGCATTAGGAAATGGAGAGCTAATTAGTCACGGTTGAGTGCACAACAAACTAATGAAAAAATTAACATTGACCCTATGGGAAAAAAGTGTTCTAGGGTGACGTGATACACTACTTGTGAACTTGCAATAAGCATTTTTCAAAGATGAACTACGAAGAACAGTGATCACGCTTGGTTTCAATGGTCAAGCAGTTACAAATGAGATCATTTAATGTGTTTTCCAATGGGTTCCGATGTTAGTGGCCATTAAAGGACTATCATAACCAAGATTTTTTCCAAATAGATCTTTGGCTTCAGTATAGATAATTTTTTTTTCTTTCCGAAAGTTCCATTGTTTAAACTATGTTTGCCGCTGACGATCATCTTGGATATGATGTTAACTTGACGGAAACCTTTTCCACCGGGGACTTACCATGAAAACCGTGACCAAGTTGGTTTCAGTTATCTAAGTACTTTCAAAGATTATTTTTGAATATGTTTTCCTATCGGATAACTAAATACCGAAGTTACTGTGAATTTAAATTCTAAATATGCGCATTTCGACAACTTATGTCTCTTCAGTGCAGATAAAATCTAACTGTTAAGAAGACCATAAACTCAAAGACATTTACAAACTTATAGAGAACACATAACCAATATGATTTGACGTTAAACTAAGTTCCCTCCTGGCATCCCCCTTGGATAATGTGTGAATCTGTCGAACACATTTTTTTTTAATTTGACACCCAAGCACAATCGTGCCTAAGTTTGGCTAAAATTGGCCTTGTGGTTTCAGAAGAAAATATCTTCGAATGTACTTCCTTAAGGACCAATGTTTATATATGTTGAATGAAAGAATATGGAGTAAAAGCACACGAGACCAAGTTTAAACAAATACATGGTAAAAACAAGCAAAAGAACAACACTTTTATTGTTGTTCTTCATCTTTAAGTCACAATGAGGTCTTCAACAATGACCTATGCTCATACCTCATAGCAAGTTCAAGACGGCCCCAACCGCCGGTTTGAGCAGAATTCTTTGCAAATTGTTGAACAACGCTATATCCATGTCTTCTCTGGTCATGGATGCGGGGTTGTCAACAAACATTAATTAAACTGGCAAAATGCTTTTACAGTCACTGTTAACCAAGCCCGACAAAAGCACCAGTGTTTTAAGCTAGTCGACGATTACAGCATATAGACAAACACAGGGCACTCATCAAGTCGATTTGAAATAGTGAGATATGGGTACTAAAAACAGTTGGTCAGAATTACATTGCGAAATTACAAAAATAAATACCAAAATTTGAATGTATGATAGTATATCCATTTGAGAAAGTCTCTCACAAACAAGTACACCATAACTGAAATATTTATTATATATATATTGAAATATTTATAGTATATATTTGATATATGGAGAGCACACATCTCTCGCACGGATAATCTTTTTACGGACAATATTTATATATGTGACAATATTAGGGCTATTGCGTTTAAATGCGGTTCAGATTGGTCGATTAGTTTTGGAGATGATACCATAGCAACAGTACAATGTTAAGCTAAGTTCTTCACCGGCGGATTACATGTGAATCTTTTGACGCATTTTTAAAGGGGACCAACCCAAGACTTTTTAGCTCATCTTGCTATGCCCGGGTGAGCTTTTGCCATCACTTGGCGTCCGTCCGTCCGTCGTCCGTCGTAAACTTTTAATTCAAAGATTTTCTCCTCTGAAACCACTGGGCCAACTGAAACCCAATTTAATCAAAATAGTCCTTAGATGGTCCCTTCCAAAAAAGGTATCCGAGAAGAAGATTATGTTATTTTCAGATTTTTTATGGTTTTAACATAGGGCTTAAGTCTATGTTCCCCGGTGTTGGCCATCTGGGATGAGGTATGATCTTGCCGTACATAATTTAAAAGGGAGCTACCCAAGGTCTGTTTTGGCCAAGTTTTATTTCAATTGGCCCAATGGTTTCAGCAAATATTAATGACGGACGGACAACGGAAACACGGACAGACGGACAACTTCCGTGATAAAGGAGGTCATGTCCTGGTAAGCTAAATCTGCAGCAAAATCGGATTAAAAATAACAAATAAAAAAAAGAATGAACTCCGTTTGTATTTTCTATTTATGTTTTTTCCTTTTATAATTTTCTCTGGAATAAAAAAAAACAAAGGTATGTAGGTGTTTACTGTTATCCTCCGTTTATAAAGACAATATACAATTAAGTAACTTTATTACCTTGCGAACTCCTACTAGTATTTCAATGTACATGCCTTTCTATTACAGATTACAAAATTATAGTGGTTAAATGATTCTTATAAGTATAAGGTCAAAGCACAGTTATGTAATAATTGTTCCCATAGTTACAGGAGCCCATATGAAATTGTAGTGGTAAGCGAATAAATGAACAAAACTATGTATCAACTGATGAAATGGACCATATCACCATATAAATGGGTTCTTGTGCGAATTCATACGAAAAGACAGGTATATTTGTGAGCTGTGCCAAAGATGTCCTTTGCCCAGTAACAAATGGAAGGCAAAAATATGCCTTAAAGATGCAATTAAATCAAATTAAATTCTACTGAGCCCTCTTGTATCATAAAATGTGACAAATTTGTCCGTTGAAAAAATTCTTATTTGGAATTTTCCATGAAAATTGAAATCTTAATAAAAGAAAACTAGAGGCTCAGAGACTGAGCCTGTATCGCTCACCTGACAAAATTTTTCGATGTTCTGCATGGTGGCCATGTTTTTCGTCGGATTGAAATGAAATGAGCTGTCTTTGTAAAGGACCTTCTATACATCATTCCTGTAAAGTTTAGTTGAATTTGCTTCTTTTTTTCCGAGGAGTTGATGTTTTTCCCATAGGGTCCAATGTAAAATATAAGTTTCGCGCTGGCGGCTATGTTGTTTGTCGCCTCAGAACAAAATGAGACACGTTTGTAAAGAACCTTCCATACATCCTTCCTTTATAGTTTAGTTGAATTTGCTGCAGTGGTTTGAGAGGAGTTGATGAAAATGACGTTTTTATCATAGGGTAAAATGTTAGATATAAGTTCTGCGCTGGCGGTCATGTTTTTTGTCGGATCAGAATAAAATGAGCAATCTTTGTAAAGGACCTTCCATATGTAATTCTAAAGTTTGGTTGAATTTGCTTCGGTGGTTTCAGAGGAGTTGATGAAATTGACATTTTTCCAATTGTATCAAATCTTAAATATAAGTTCCGTGCTTGCCGCCATGTTTTTTGTCGGAACGGAACGAAAGGAGCAATCTTTGTAAAGGACCTTCCACACGTCATTCTTGTAAACTATGGTTGAATTTAATTCAGTGGGTTCAGAGGAGTTGATGAAAATCACCGGGTCCAATGTTAAATATAAGTTCTGTGCTGGAAGCCATGTTTTTTGTCGGATTGGAACAAAATGAGCAATCTTTGTTTAAGACCTTTAGTACATCATTCCGGTAAAGTTTGGTTGAATTTGCTTCAGTGGTTTCAAAGTAGTTGATGAAAATGACGCTTTTCCCATAGGGTCCAATGTTAACTATAAGTTCCCCGCGGCCATGTTTTTGTCGGATCAGAACAAAATGAGCAATCTTTGTTAAGGACCTTCCAAACATCGTTGCTGTATAGTTAAGTTGAATTTGCTTCAGTGGTTTGAGAGGAGTTGATGAAAATGATGTTTTTTTTTTCATAGGGTCAAATGTTAAATATAATTTCCGCGCTGGCGGCCATGTTTTTTGTCGGATCAGAATGAAATGAGCGTTCTTTGTGAAGGACCTTCAATACATCATTCCTGTATAGTTTAGTTGAATTTGCTTCAGTGGTTTCAAAGGAGTTGATGAAAATGACGTTTTTCCCATAGGGTCCAATATTAAATCTAAGTTCCGCGCTGGCGGCCATGTTTTTTGTCGGATCGGAACAAAATTAGCAATCTTTGTTAAGGCCTTTCCATACGTCATTTCAGTAAATTATGGTTGAATTTGCTTCAGTGGTTTCAGAGGAGTTGATGAAAATGACGCTTTTCCCTTAGGGTCCAATGTTAAATATAAGTTCCCCGCTGGTGGCCATGTTTTTTATCGGATCAGAACAAAATTAGCAATTTTTCTTAAGGACCTTCCAAACATCATTGCTGTATAGTTAAGTTGAATTTGCTTCAGTGGTTTGAGAGGAGTTGATGAAAATGATGTTTTTTTTTCATAGGGTCCAATGTTAAATATAAGTTCCGCGCTGGCGGCCATGTTTTTTGTCGGATCAGAATGAAATGAGCGTTCTTTGTGAAGGACCTTCAATACATCATTCCTGTATAGTTTAGTTGAATTTGCTTCAGTGGTTTCAAAGGAGTTGATGAAAATGACGTTTTTCCCATAGGGTCCAATATTAAATATAAGTTCAGCGCTGGCGGCCATGCTTTTTGTCGGATCGGAACGAAAAGAGCAAAATTGTTAAAGACCTTCCATACATCATTCCAGTAAAGTTTGCTTGAATTTGCTTCAGTGGTTCCAGAGGAGTTGATGAAAATGTGAGAAGTTAAAAGACGGACGACGTACGGACGACGGACGCCAAGTGATGGCAATAGCTACAAATAATAAGCCGAATATCAGAAAAAAAACAAATTAACCACCCTTTGGACCCTATTACTGTAACTTGTAGGGTCAAGATCCCGATATTAAAACAGAAGCTAAGGCGCTTGTCATGAATTCATCCCCTGGAACCAAAGTTATGCTGTCCACAGAAGTCTGAGCCATACCATAATACAACCACTACAAACAGTTGGTGAATGGACAAGTGAAATAAATACATGGTGAATAAAAGGATATGGAGTAAATGCACATGAGACAAAGTCTCTACAAATACAGGATAAAAAACAAGCAAAGGAACAACGCTTTTATTGTTGATCTTCATCTTGACAGTCACCATGTGGCCTTCAACAATAAGCTTTGCTCATACCTCATAGAAGGTTCAAGACGGCCCCTAGCACTAGTTTAAGCGGAATTCTTTGCTAATTGTCAAGCAACACTACATCCTTGTCCTCATTGATCATGCCATTCACACAAAACACAGTGGTTAGGGCATAAATATGTCATGATTAAGGTACTTACATAAGTTATAATAAAGGTCCTGTTTAGTGACCTGATGGACTTGACAAGTTTGTACAGGCATATTTATTACGTAGTTGTAGAAACTGAAATAAGAACATAATTATCGTTGAAAAAATTAAATATATGAATACAGTAACTATACAATATATATCAAAAGCATTATAGGAAGTAGAGAATGTTGTAGCTATCGTTGTATGAAGGGACCTGACCTGCAATTTCATTCTGAAATTCGATTCAACGGTGAAATTGAAGTAAATGTTGATTCAACTGCTTGACACAATGATGTGTAAACTTGATTCCGTAATTTGCTTTAAACAGTGATTTCTTGAAGTTCAACCAAATCATATTAACAACAAATTAATAACAAATTATTCCCACTTATACAAGTCGAGAAATCGTTGACGATAAATGAACAGGAAACATCTACAATGGCTGAATATTGCAATTACATGCTACAATCTACCAGGGTCCTACACAGGAAAAACACAAACAATACAAAAGATAATCAAACAACGGTATGAACTTGAGACACACGATATAACGCTACAGACCAAATGTGAAAATGCAGGCGTCGTCGTGTCATTTATACCCCTGCTAGTACCAAGTTTCGTCATACAGGAATTGATTTAGTGTAGCACCAAAAACTGCTTACAGGTCCTAAATTTCAGAAAATTATGGTAAACAATGTTAAAAACTAAGTATTCCCCTCTTACATAGCTCTGTCCTTAACTGATTTTGGCTTTCTTTTTGGATCCTATACGTAATTGGTTCTCTATAAGCTATTACACATTTTTCCAAATACTTTGATTTGATGTGCACAGAAGAGACATTAGTTGTCGAAATGCCCATATGCAGAAACAAAATTTACAGTAACTTAGTTATTTTGTTATTAAGTATTCTAACATGGCTCCTGTAAATCGTCAACCAGTACTAATACTCGATAACCATACATTTCGCACATGCTCAAATGGTATTGAAATAAGAGTAAAGGGGATGAAAAACTACAATGTTTTTAATTTTGTTCGTCTAAGTTTATGGAGAAAATAAAGATTAAGAACAATCTTTAACTAAAACATACCATTTAGACACGTAAACGTGTATTGTTTTGCTTTCGATTTCGATTTTGAACTTGCTTCTGTTTAAAAACGTCAGATTGTGTATTGTGATTTCATAGACACAGTCGGCAATGGCGGCGGGAAATCTGCCTTCTCTTAGGTCGCTTCAGAACGGAAAATTGCATTTTCTGTCATATTAGAATCGAAATAATTCATGGCAGGTATATGGTTATTGTCATTTAACCATGTTCTGGGCCTTTATATTCGTAAATTTAACCCCTCGCTATAACGCTCTGGGATAAATTCGAATATAGATGCTCAGCGCATGGTTAAATTTCCAATAACCATATACCTGCCATGAATTGTTTCTTTAACAACCATAAACCATGAAAGGATATGGAGTAAATGGTCATGAGACAGTCTTTACATAAACATGGTAGAACAAAGCAAAGGAACAACACTTATATTGTTGTTCTTCATCATGAAGTCACCATGAGGCCTTCAACGATAAAGTTGCTCATACCTCATAGTAAGTTCAAAAGCCCAGGCAACGGTTTGAGCGTAATTCTTTCGCAAATGTCGAACCACGCTACATCCATGTCTTTTGTGGTCATGGATGCGGGATCGTCAACACACATGAATTAAATTGGCAAAGTGCTATTACAATCACTGTCATCCGTTTTCCGACAAAGGGTATGTGTCATAAGCTACAACATGTAGAAAAACACTGGGCTCTCATCAAGTCGATTTTAAGATAACTTGCCATTATTGCGATCGATTCCAATCAGTTTTAACTGTTCATACTATAAAAAGATCGATTGCGATCGATCTTATTTGGTCCGATTAAAAGAGGTGGGTTAAAAAAGATCGATTCAAATAGAGACGATTATGGCGTTGGCGTGAACAGTAAGGATCGATTGCAATCGATTCAAGTTCTTTGAATAAGCATGAGATCGATCGCAATCGGTTATAATGAGAACGTAAAACCTGATTGAGATCGATCGCAATCGATTCAAATGTATTAAATGTGAATGTAAACAGGTTTTAAAAGAATCAATCTTATTTTAGATCGATCGCATATAGTTCTAATGTGAACACGGTCTTAGATGTATTCATTTAAAGCGAAACTAATAATTTTGTGACGAAAAAAGTCTTGGATAAATGAGGAATTGAAGGACGGACAGACAGAATGACGGACGACCGAAACGACGGACTGACATACGACTGTATTCAAATATACCACCTTTCTTGTGTAGCGGGGGTATAATTTCAAGTACCGTTGATAAAATCCGACAATTCTTTTACAAAAATTTGGTTAATACGCAAACATAAAAGTTTTGGGAAACATTTAAGGGTTGCCCGACAAACTTGGGAACAGCTTAAACGTACATTAACAGTCTGCCTTTTAAACCTTTTATCGTGGAATGATAGCTTTGTAGAATGATGAAAAGGTGGAATGACAGACAACATATATTATCGAATACTGAAAAGTAAGTGAGAACCCAACCGTCAATCCAAAAAAAAAATTTTAATTTGGAAAAATTTCCCGCCAAAACTTGTAATGTTCGCTTTTTTGTTTTAACGTTATCCATTTACGTTGAAAATCAACAGTTCACTTTACTTACAAGAAATATTCAAAATTCCATGTGATGACACGCCCTTTAAAACTGAAAACCTTCAAGAAATATGCAGTCACAGACGGACAAAAACACTATTGAGGTTATCACAGAATATCTTTTCACTTTATTTGTCTTGGTATAAACGTGACAGAGACAGACTAATTTTCAGTATATAAAACTTACATTATCTGCAGTTTCTGCTTTTGTATTAATATAAGTTAGACTACCAGTTTCATCTCTATCACAAACAACATTAATATGTGTTTTTCTGACAAATATAACATACATGTATTTAAATGATGGAAAATTTGATATGTTCAATATAAACTATGGTACATGTTATTCTGAAAAAAAAATATAATGACCGTTATTTGTTTCCGCATTCTTATATTGTGACATTATTATCTCTAGTAAGGACAAAAATGTAAAAAACTTTTATCTTATGAACAGAATGTCCTCATTCGTAAAATTACAGGGCAATGATAAAATTTCTTTATCTAAAAAGCAGAGTTCTTGAGATGTGTTGATTTTATTGATCTGTGGAATATAAACTTCAATTTTCTGCATAAAACAGAAGAGATTTTTTTCATGTGTTCATGTTTCCTGACCAGTTTGAGAAATATGCTACCTCTCTTTAAGGGTAAATATTTTTCTCTGACATTTATTGCTTGAAATTCAATAACGATGTAAAATTTGTTTCCCCTCTTCTGATTTTTTATGAGACACCATGAAAAAGCAAACATCCCTCATTACATCCCACACTAAAACACATGTATTTCATGGTGACTTCAAGATGAAAAACAACAATAAAATCGTTGTTACATTGCTTGGTTTTGCTATGTATTTCTGGAGACTTTGTCTCATTTGCATTTACACCATATTCCTTCATTGTTACTTTAAGCTTTGGGTTTGTCTTTCCTGCAGTGTGGTGTCCGTAAAAAGATTCCCTGTGAATTTTTCTCGTGCAGTGATTGAAGTTTAAATATGATGTCAAATTTGTTCTTCTGATTTTTTTATTGAGTTGCCATGAAAAAAGACAATCAGTCCTCATTACCTTACACTCTAACTACACATCTATTGCAGAGCAGCAAAGGGACCATGTTATTTCACCTTCAAATTACTACAGAAACAGTTTTAATGCGATCAACTCAGGAATTGACAAAAATTCTTACAGTCGTGAAAGTTTTTTTTTTCATAAATGTGATCGCGTGCAAGAATATATTATAGTTTTCACCTGATTTCCATCAAATTTGTTTGATTGCCTCAGAGCAGCACTGCCTTTTCGAAAAAGTCAAATGTGTTAGAATGGCTTAGTGTAACATTTCCATATCTAACCTGATTTTTGTAAAATTTGTTTTGTCAATGATTGCCTTAGCGTAACAATGTCTTTACCAATGTATTTCTAGTCAAATGTGTTGCCATTTCTAGAAAAAAAATGAAAATTTATATTGTTTTATTTTTAGTATAGGGAACAATATTTATCATTCAAGGGGCCGAGTTCTACGTTAGTGAACCTTCTCCTTTGTTTTAATTACCAAGTGTAACAAAACCATTTCTGTGATAATAGTTTGATTGCCTTATGTTACAGCAGCATTGCCATTCTCAAATGATTCTGTGTTAGTTTTACTTTAATCTTTGAAAATTCTAAAGAATGCCATCACCTTTTGTTTTAGATTCTTGCTTAAGGATGTATTCTCCTGAGGGGGGTTAAAATTTTCCTGCATCAAGTTTTCCCCGAAGCCTATATTTTTGAAATGCGAAGACCCCCAAAAAATCAATTTTGAAGAGAAAACATTATGTCAGTGTGCATCTTTTTGTGCTTTAATAATTTGAAACCCCCCATTTTTCATGTGTTTCTTGTAATTTTCATCAATTTTGGCCTAGTTTGGGGACATTTTTGGTAAAAATATTGATTTCTACCATTATGTTTTCTGTCCAAATTTTCCAGATTGTTAGACCTTGTAAATCGGATGAAATATCACTGGTAAACAGCATAGGTCAGTGTTGATACAAGAAAATTTTGAATGCTTTCCTAATCAAGTTCGAAACGTCGTCATATAGAAAAGACATTCTATGGATGAAATGCATAAAAATGATTTTTATTACCCCTACCCAAAAATAGGCCAAAGTCCGACTGAGATCAATGGTCAATGTTGGTCAAATTTTAAAATCTTTCATTTCTTGAAAACTACCTCGAAAACCCACACACCAATACAGTCTAGCGCGAACTGTTTCATCGGTATGCTTGGTGTATGAGCAATCGAAGTTTGACAATAACGTTTTTTTTGCTCCAAAATAGTAGACAAACTTAACACACATTCACATGTACTTACTGCAACATCTTTTGAATCAGGACAATGTCCTTCTAAGGGCTCGCAAGGATTGTAAACGTATCTGTACAGTTTACCATCTGAAGCAATTAATCTGAAATGGAAAGAAAAAATGGTTCAGTAAATCATCTGATTGTTTTTATTAAACAGAAACCTGAACAAGAAAAGCCTCTGTTTGGACGGATTTTCAGTTTATATGGTTTCACAACAGATATTCATACACTTAGACCGTAGTGTTTACTAAATATGCATGGACGGTCGATAATTTGATATATTTTGATTGATAAGTGATTGTTTGATTAGCTTATGGTAGTGCAACAACTAATTTCAAAATTCACGTAAAGTTGGTAATTTGATATATTTTGAGAAACTGCAAATGAAGACATTAGAGTATTTCAAAACTGACCAATCAAAATATTCTTCTAATAAATAATCTGCATTCTAAATTTCTTTCCGTATGAGTCCAAAATACGAGTGGCTCCTAGAAGCCTATATGGTAAACCTGGTTACATTATAAAAACTTTTTTTGTAATTTGAGGATTATTTCTTTTCAATTATGAAATTGAGTGATGTGAGAGTATTATCACTTCATTACAATGTTTAAGTGACGCGAATCTATTATAACTAGAGATTGTCGAAACTGGCGTTGTCGGAAGGTCCCGATCCGCAATCTCGATCCTTAAACTCTAGGCAAAAGTAAAATTGAGGTAAATGTGGATTCAAATTCTGTTTGACATACAATAGTGTTGATACAGTAATTTGTTGAATACAATGATTTCTTAAAGTTTTACCGAACCATGTCATTTCTCATCTTCAGACTTAATGATCCATAATATCAAATCATTCAAGCTTATACCAGTAAAAAAATCTTATGACGATTATTTGTTTTATAGTAAAAAGTCAAAAGTATCAGCAAACAGAAAGTAGACATTCGACAAATTTGAAAACTACTTACACAATACAATTCTTCATTTTCAAGCTTCAGACCAAATTTCAAATCATTCTCTCTAGTTGAAGCCAAGAAATCTGTGACAGACATGAAGTTTTTAGTAAATATTCCAAGTATCGGCAAACAGGAAGTGGATGTCAAACAAACTTGAAAATTGCTTACAAAATACAACTTATCATTTCCAAGATTCAGACCAAATTTCAAATCATTCCCTCAGGCAGAAGCCAAGAAATCTTTGACGGAAAATTTGGTTGTTAGTAAAAATGTAAAGTATCGGCAAACAGGCAGTGGGTGCCCGACAAACTTGAAAATTGCTTACACAATACAACTCGTCATTTTCAAGCTCTAGACGAAATTTCAAATTATTCCCTCCAGTAGAAGCAAAGAAATCTTTGACGGAAAATTTGGTTTATAGTGAAATATTTAAGTATCGGCAAACAGGAAGTGGATGTCCAACAAACTTGAAAATCACTTACAAAATACAATTCATCATTACCAAGCTTCAGTCAAAATTTCAAATCATTCCCTTTAGTAGTAGCAAAGAAATCTGTGACGGAAAATTTGGTATATAGTTAAAATCCAAGGTATCGGCAAGCAAGAAGTGGATGTTCGACAAACTTCATAAAAGCAATACAACTTGTCATGTCCAAACTTCAGACCAAATTTCAAATCAACCCCTCTAGTAGAAGCCAAGAAATATGTGACGAAAATTCGGTTTTTAGTAAAAATTCAAAGTATCGGCAAACAGGAAGTGGGCGTCCGACAAATTTGAAAATCGCTTACACAACACAACTCATCATTTTAAAGCTTCCGACCAAATTTCAAATCATTCCCACGTATACAAGCCAAGAGATCTTTGACCGAAAAAATTGTTGACAGACAGACAGACAGACGGACAGACGGACAAAGTAAAAAAACTATAGGGCACCCGCATCTCGATGCGGGGCCCTAATAATTTCATGATTTGATGTAAATTTATTACCATTTCATAACAATATTGGAGCAGTATGAAACGACAGCTAATCCCCTCGCCTGTAGCAATTAAAATTGCAAATTCAGTTAAAATTTCAAAATATTCTCAAAAGCAACATCCCTCTCCATGAGGCATCCACTGACCTAAGATGAATAACGTAGTATCTCAGATATGAACCTTAACACAGACTATAACCTGAGTCAGCATAAAATGTAGGTTAAGGTGACCAAATTATCACCTGAACAAGCATCACTCTCCAAGACGTATCCAGTGACACAAGATAATTGATGTGCCAAATGTAGTTTCTCAGATATGAACCTTAACAAAAACTTTAACCTGAGTCATTGAGGCGTAAAATGTAGGACAGAGTGACCCAATTATCATCTGACGCAGCACCACTCTCCAAGACGCATCCACTGACAAAAGATGACTGATGTGCTACATGTAGTTTCTCAGATATGAACCTTAATGCAAACTTTAACCAGAGTCATTGAAGCGTTTAATGTAGGTCAGAGTGACCAAATTATCATCTGAAGCAGCATCATTCTCCAAGAGGCATCCACTGACCAAAGATGATTGAAGTTCCATATGCAGTTTCTCAGATATGAACCATAATGCAAACTTTAACCTGAGTAATTGAAGTGTAAAATGTTGGTCAGAATGACCCAGTTATCATTAAAAGCAGCATCACTCTCCAAGACGCATCCAGTGACACAAGATAATTGATGTGCCACATGTAGTTTCTCAGATATGAACCTTAATAAAAACTTTAACCTGAGTCATTGAGGCGTAAAATGTAGGTCAGAGTGACCCAATTATCATCTGAACAAGCATCACTCTCCAAGACGCATCCACTGACCAAACATGATTGTTTTGCAAAATGCAGTTTCTCAGATATGAACCTTAACATAAACTTTAACCTGAGTCATTGAGGCGTAAAATGTAGGTCAGAGTGACCCAATTATCATCTAAAGCAGCATAACTCTCCAAGACGCATCCACTGACCAAACATGATTGTTTTGCAAAATGTAGTTTCTCAGATATGAACCTTAACAAAAACTTTAACCTGAGTCATTGAGGCGTAAAATGTAGGTCAGAGTGACCCAATTATCATCTGAAGCAGCATCACTCTCTATGACGCATCCACTGACAAAAAGATGATTGATGTGCTACATGTGATTTCTCAGATATGAATCTTAACGCAAACTTTAACCTGAGTCATTGAAGCGTAAAACGTAGGTCAGATTGACCCAATTATCATCTGAAGCAGCATCATTCTCCAAGACGCATCCACTGAACAAAGATGATTGATGTGCCATATGTAGTTTCTCAGATATGAACCTTAACAAAAACTTTAACCTGAGGTGGGACGAACGGAGATGCTATATCCCCTCTCCAACTTCGTTGGGCGAGTGGATTACAATGTTTAAGTGATGTGTTATGATCATTTCCTGACAAATTTTAATGATGTGAATGTTATCATCATTTCTTAACACGGCTCTGATGATGTAAATTTATTATCATTTCAAAACAAGGTTTAGTGCTGTGAGTAATAATAACTAGGTTTTACTAAACTGAAAATGTTATTATCATTGCCAAAACAGGGTTTAAGTAAAGTTTTCTAACAAGGAATAGTGATGTGAATCTATTCTTATCAATTCAAAACAAGATTAAGCGATGTGAACCTATCATTATCATTTCATAAGAAGGTTCTATTACTATCATTTCCTAACTAGGTTTTGCTGATGTAACAACGGCAGTAGAATACCGAAGGAACAGAGGAGGGAAATCCACAAAAATCGAAGTCCAAAGACATGGCCAAAGCGAGAACACAGAAAACAATGGCGCCAGACACTAGGTTTTGCTGATGTAAATATATCATTAAAGGCCATTGACTGAAATCACTTTCCGTGCATCCCCCTCCCTACTTATGATCCTCGCCGATTTTTTCAGTCCTTTTATTTCCCCTCTTCAAAATAAAACATGTTAACACGAATATAACCTGCAAGCATAGACAGTATAGGACCACTTTTTTGTACACTATGCAAAATTCTTGCATTTTTGTTTAACCTGTATTTCATCTTTTAAGCTTAATTTCTGTTGATAAGTTAGATGTACTGAAATTTGGTGCAAAATCAATGCTTATTTAATATCCTTTACAATGAACACAAGTTTGGCCACTTTACACCATTTTTATATCTGGGGATACAAAAAATTTACCCCTTTCATGTCAAAAAAATTGCGAAAATGACGGTTTTTTAGATGTCAATTCCTTTCAGATAAATAAATCTAATTTAATCTAGTTTCTCGTTTAATTTATCAGTTGATATACAATGTTGGAAAATAAGACCATCAAAGTCCATAAAATTTTGATCTTCGGTCTTTTTATAGAATTTTTGAAAAATGGAATTTTTCGGAAGTTTAAATAATTTCACAATTTCGACTTTAAGATCCTATAAATTTGAATATATATCTAATAATTGCCAATATAATAATGATAAATGATATGTAAGCAACAAATTGTGTGAAAAAAAATGGTTATTTCAGACTTTTCATGAGTTCACAAAATTCCCAATTAAGCAACCCTCCCGCTCAGAATTAAGGGGAAAATTAAAATATTCTGGCTCTAAATGATAAAAAGAACATGTTTAATGTCAATTCTGGCGTGTATTTCACTATAACTGACATGCAGAAGACCATAAAGTAGATTAAAACTTTTTAAGAGGTCTCTCTTTGGCCCTTCTGATCGAAATTTTATGAAAAATGGGAATTTTCCGTCTTTCAGAATTTTTGCTGTTTTTAATTACAGATGTAAATACATTGTGAATTTGATATAAAGCTTTAAAGGTAGATAAAACATCGTTTCATTATATCTAAGCTTTTATAATTAGAAAGATTGCTTTGGAACATTTTAGAATAACTAAACTCTCATAAATTGGAAACATAATTCCCGTTCCCAAAATTTTCATCAAAATTTATTTCATTTTATTCAGCTTGAAAAGCCTAAACATTATATAAAGGTTCAATTACATATCATTTCAAACATCAGAATACACAGAGACACCCATATATCACAAATAAGATCATGCGCGTGGTTAATGGGTATTTATTCAACAATTCAAATTTTGTAAAGTTCTGAAATGCTGAAATTTCCTATTTTTCACGAAAATCGTCAAAATATTTAGTTTTATCCTTATTATAGTGATAGAATCGTATCATACGATATTTGAAATGCATTTTTTGAAAGAAAATAAAAAAATAGGTTGGTTTGTTCATATATATGTAAAGACAGGCTTATTTTGGGGATTTTTAAGAGTAATTTTGTTGGGGTATGGGTTAAGTTTTCGGTATATAGAGTCACATTGAACACTTCTTGTTTTTTTTTCTAAAAAGCATCTTAAGATAAGTTATGTATCGGTTAGAACAATAAATTGGCATATCTGCAGATACATCCTCCACAATAGCCACATGCCACATTTAAAGGTGACTTTTGGACAAATCTAAAATTCTGAAAATTAACATTTTTCGTCAATTTTGGACTAAATATAGAGTTTAAGCTGACAAGTAGGAATATAAATACCAAATAACGATAGAATTATGCAACATTGCTATATGAAAAAGAGCTGTTGCGTGTTATGATTATTTTTTTCCCAACATAGACAATAAAATGACAATTTTAGGAAAATTTGTTTTGGTAGGAGTAAGAATTTCGGTATTTAGAGTCACATTAAACAATCCTTGTTTCTAAACAAATGTTTAAAGACAATTAATGTATCGATTAGAACAATGAATTGGCATATCTGCAGATGTATTCTCCAGATATGACATATATTACGATTACACAGCAACGTTGGATAAATCTGAAATACTGAAAATTCTCTCAAAACATTTGATTTTTCCATTATGTATACCATGCTTCCTCGTGAAAACTAAAATCACGAATCGAAGGTATGAATAAAAAATCCTTTGTCGATTCAAAAACATTGTTGCATAAGGTTGTAAATTTACATTGAAAGGATATTGAGTAAGTGCACATGAGCAGGCGGAGAAGTGCCGTGATTGGTTGAAATAGAACAATTGAGCTCTCGTTTAAATGAGGTAGAAATGTTACTTTTTGGATTGTTTACCATCATGATAGATGCATAATAACAACAGAACAATAGAAATTGAGCTTTCGTTTAAATGAGGTAGAAATGTTACATTTTGAATTGTTTACCATCATGATAGATGCATAATTTAAATAGAACAATAGAAATTTAGCTCTCGTTTAAATGAGGTAGAAATGTTACTTTTTGGATTGTTAACCATCATGATAGATGCACAATTAAAATAGAACAATAGAAATTGAGCTCTCGTTTAAATGAGGTAGAAATGTTACTTTTTGGATTGTTTATCATCATGATAGATGCATAATTAAAATAGAACAATAGAAATTTAGCTCTCGTTTAAATGAGGTAGAAATGTTACTTTATGGATTGTTTACCATCATGATAGATGCATAATTAAAATAGAACAATAGAAATTGAGCTCTCGTTTGAATTAGGTAGAAATGTTACTTTATGGATTGTTTACCATCATTAAAGATGCATAATTAAAATAGAACAATAGAAATTGAGCTCTCGTTTAAATGAGGTAGAAATGTTACTTTTGGATTGCTTACCATCATGATAGATGCATAATTAGAATAGAACAATACAAATTGAGCTCTCGTTTAAATGAGGTAGAAATGTTACTTTTTGGATTGTTTACCATCATGATAGATGCATAATTAAAATAGAACAATAGAAATTGAGCTTTCGTTTAAATGAGGTAGAAATGTTACATTTTGAATTGTTTACCATCATGATAGATGCATAATTTCAATAGAACAATAGAAATTTAGCTCTCGTTTAAATGAGGTAGAAATGTTACTTTTTGGATTGTTTACCATCATGATAGATGCATAATTTCAATAGAACAATAGAAATTGAGCTCTCGTTTGAATTAGGCAGAAATGTTACATTTTGGATTGTTTACCGTCATGATAGATGCATAATTAAAATAGAACAATAGAAATTGAGCTCTCGTTTAAATGAGGTAGAAATGTTACTTTATGGATTGTTTACCATCATGAAAGATGCATAATTAAAATAGAACAATAGAAATTGAGCTCTCGTTAAAATGAGGTAGAAATGTTACTTTTTGGATTGTTTACCATCATGATAGATGCATAATTAAAATAGAACAATAGAAATTGGACTCTCTTTAAATGAGGTAGAAATGATACTTTTTGGATTGTTTACCATCATGATAGATGCATAATTAAAATAGAACAATAGAAATTGGGCTCTCGTTTGAATTGGGTAGAAATGTTACATTTTGGATTGTTTATCGTCATGATAGATGTATAATTAAAATAGAACAATAGAAATTGAGCTCTCGTTTAAATGAGGTAGAAATGTTACTTTTTGGATTGTTATGCATAATTAGAATAGAACAATACAAATTGAGCTCTCGTTTAAATGAGGTAGAAATGTTACT
>MJUU01043346.1:0-24974 GCA_002080025.1 Modiolus philippinarum | reverse complement strand
ATGAGGTAGAAATGTTACTTTTTGGATTGTTTACCATCATGATAGATGCATAATTAAAATAGAACAATAGAAATTGAGCTGTCGTTTAAATGAGGTACAAATGTTACTTTTTGGATTGTTTACCATCATGATAGATGCATAATTATAAAAGTTATTTTGAATGAAAAAAATACTAATATTTTTCATTCCTATAATTTGAATTGATATGAAAACAACGTAGATTACCGGAGGTAAATGTATAAATGCATATACGATGCACAAATCGGCATAAAAGATCAAGTTAGTGTCTGTCTTTTAAAATCATCTTTTGATTTTGACCAAAATTTGTATACAGATTGCCAATATCCCTGTCAATCCATGTGAAAATTTTTATGTCCGCCTTTTGTAGCGTTTTTCCAGAATAAAAAGTTCAAACACGACCAAATTGCATTCTTTCTGAGGTTTCTATAAGGAATCAACTTTGTTTTAATAGGAAACTGTCATCAAATCTCTCTAAAGAATACCAAAGAGTAACCCAAAGAGTAACCACCCTTATATTACACCTCAAACACTAATTAACACGTGCCCGAAAATCTTGAAATATTCTTAAAGTAATAAATGCCCCTTTAATTGCCCCATATATTTATTTCACAATGAGTACAAGTCACTTGCGAGCTAAAAATATAATGAAAAGTCCATTTTCTCCCAACTTAAAAACTTGAAAAAGTGGATCCTGAAAAAGGCCATATACAAAAATCAATTTCATGTGGTTTATACGATGCATAATTATATATTTAATAATACTTCTAAATTTTATTTCCGCCCATGCCCTTTTAGGGTGGCTAGAATTTTTTCTTTATTATCATACAACTTTGACATCAGATATACTTGGTTTTAAAACAATGTTTTGTGAATTAATCAACGGCATTTGTATATTTCTCATATATCTGTTCCTTACAGCGATTGTTGCAGCATAAGATACATAGTATGTGAAATGTAAAAAAATACCGCAAATATTAGAAATTTGATTTTTTTTAACCGTGGCCGTGTCATCACACCTTTTGTTTATTTCAGGAGATTGCAGGTAAACAAATTTACAGGGGAGACAATTTTTGTGAACTACTTCCCCGCCTGTGAGGCAAAGTCTCTACAAATACATGATTAAATAATGCAATGGAACGACGCTTTTATTGTTGTTCTTCACATTTTGGAAAAAAATTAAAGTGAAAGTATGCTACGATGAAAAACAGGTGTGAAGTAAGCTCGATTTTCTTATATTTGTCACATTTGGAGGTGCTGTTTATCAACAGAATGTTGGTATGCCAATGGGTACTTATTGTGTTCCTCTATTCGTATACATGATTTTATATTCCTACGAGACAGAATTTCTTCAGGGATTCGAGAAAAAATCTTCAAAAAAATTCCGTCTCATACGACCATTAAAAAAGTTCTTCAACACATATCAGTCTCATATGTGTCTTGTCTGTTTTCTAGTTAGTTCACTTTATGTCTATCGGAGTCTAGGAAGATGCTTATTTCGCTGAACTTGATTACTCTTTTATTTAGGGGCCAACTCCGACCTACCGTTGGGTGTGGGGTTTCCTCACCGTTCATTGAAGATCTTATGGTGGCTTTGAGTTGTTATTACTCCCCTTTGGGTCGTTGTCTCTTTGACACATTCCCCGTTTCCCTTCTTTTTCTTATCTTATGGAAAACAATGAAGTTTCGATCTTAACTCTGATTTAAGATTCTTTTTTAACTAAATACCGGGATGACCATTTCTTTAAATTGTCTACGTCCCTTTCAATGGCAAGGTATAGTGATATTGATCTTTTATTAAAATTTCCAAAAAAGTTTTAAAACAATGTTTTAGTGATGTGAGTCTTATTATCTCTTACAATGTTTTGCGATATGAATCTTTTATCATTTCATAACCATATTTTGGTGATGTGAATCTATAAAATTATTATCATTTCCAAAGTTTCTACTGTCTTGGATCTTTTATTATCATTTTTCTTAATTAGTGATGTGAATTTATTAGTATCATTTCATAACAAAGTTTTAGTAATTTGAATCTATTATTATTACATCATAACAAGTGTTAAGGGATGTAAATATATTATCTTTTCGGAACAAAAATTCAATCAAGTAGAATGATGGCTAATTTTGCATTTGAAGTTTCCCATTCATAATATTTGTTCTACAACGACAAATTGTCCCAAAAAAGAAAAAAAAATATTATAACAATGTTTATGGTATTTGTTCCAAAGGAACTTGTATTATGCGGAACAAATATACGTTGATTGAAGAACGACTTGTTAATGAAGTACATGTATTTTAAAAATTTATAATCACTTGATTTTCGATTTAGCTTATTCATTATTGCAAGATTTTTTTACATAATTGTATGTTTATGCAGAAATATAATTATTAACAAGAATCGGGAGGCTTGTTTAGGGTGGATCCCAATATCCTATTTCTCAGTGAGTCTGGACAAAATATCCTTGTGAAAATTGAAGATATCCAAACAATTATTGAAATATCCCATATCCCATGGTCATAATCTCCGTTATCCCTGTCAGTTTGGTCTGAAATATCCCATATCCCATTGTTGAAAATAGTTAATATACCATATCCCAATAAACCCTAAATTTAGTCGGTGGGAACTTAAACAATAAAACTAGAGGCTCTCAAGAGCCTGTAGTTCACATGTCCAAAGCTAGCATAGACAATAACCAAAATGATAAAGGGTCGGTGTCATTTTCTAGTGTGATAATCAACCTATAGATGTAATATGGGCCACTGTGTCAGAGGAGACACCGTAGGGTTCAATGTTAAAATAAGTTCCCCGTTGGCAGCCATCTTGGATCTGATGGGGACTTGCCGCACACATTTTTCAAAAGGGACCAACTAAGGACAGTTGTGACCAAGTATGATCCAATTGGCCAAGTAATCTCAGAGGAGAAGATCTTTGAATGTGTTTTCCTATATGGTCCAATATTGAACTATGTTGTCTGCTGGCGGCCATCTTGGATCTGATAGGAACTTGCTGGACACATTTTTCAAAGGGGACCAACTAAGGGCAGTTGTGACCAAGTATGGTTCCAATTGGCCAAGTAGTCTAAAGAAGATCTTTGAATGTGCTTTCCTATAAGGTCCGATGTTAGAGTTACGCAAAATCTGTCGACATACTACCAAAAGCTTCCAACAAGAGCAATCCAAAGAAAAAAATCCCATTGAAATCCGACAAAAAATAAAGATTTTGCATATTTTGAAAAATTGCAATTTTGTCCCCTTTGATCCCTTTTAGCTCAGAAACAGTCAGAGATACACAACGTCTGTTGACATTCTTCCAAAAGCTCACAACAAGAGGAATCCAAAGAAAAAATCCCACCATTGAAGTGCAATGACAAATAAAGATTTTACATTTTTTGAAAAATTGCAATTTTGGCCCCTTTGACCCTTACAGCTAAAAACGGTAAGAGATATGCTTAATCCGTTAATTGACTACTGAAAGCTTACAACATGAAGGATAAAAAGAAAAAAATCCCATCAAAATTCTGATAAAAAATAAGAATTTTAGGTGATATGCGCATTTGCAATTTTGGTCCCTTATAACTCCAAAAGGAAACAAGTTAACAAAATCTAATTGTTAAGCGCTATATTAATTTTTCATAAGGAACCGATTGCAAAAAATTGCATTAAAATAGGACAAAAAATAAGAAATTAATATTTTTGAGATTTGCCCCTTCTGGGCCCCATTTATCTCATGAACGATAAATCCGACATGAAATCTGTTGATATACTACAGATTGGAAATTTTCCCAGGATAACACAGAAAGAAACCCCATCAAATTCTTATGAATAATAAAAATTCTACCGCCCAATATATGAAAACACCCAAATTTGTCCCTTTTTGGCCCCTATTTTGTAAACAGGAGGGGCCACAATAACAATAAACTGTTGCACCAAGAGCGCATGATACGCCCGTCCACTGTCAAGGCGAACTTTATGGCATTGTTGGACCACAACAAAAATTTGATTGAAAAAAAAATCAAACAGAATATGTGCCATACCAAAATGTAACAATTAACAAATATCAAATTAAATTTCACAAAGTCCAAGGGCCATAACTCAACCAACCGGAACCAAATATCTCACCAAGATATACCAAATATGAAATAAATATGTCAAGCGGTTAAAGTAAAAAACTCAGGAAACCTATATTTTCAAAATTTCACTAGGTCAAAGGGCCATCATTCTGTACAAAATCAACGGCTGGATCCAAATGCATACCTGATCTTTATCTCACCTAGATAAACTCATATACTAAATATGAAATCAATATGTCAAGCGGTTACAGAAAAAAACTCCGGAAACCTATGTATTTCAAAATTTCACTAAGTCCAAGGGCCATAACTCTGTACAAAATCAGCTGACCAAGACCAAATTCAAACTTGATCTATATCCCACCTACATATACTCACATACCACATATGAAATCAATATGTCAAGCGGTTACAGAAAAAAAAACTCCGGAAACCTAAAATATTTTTCAAAATTTCACTAAGTCCAAGGGCCATAACTCTGTACAAAATCAACCGACCGGAACCAAATTCTAACTTGATCTGTATCTTACCTAGATATACTCATACTCATTTTGTGTACACTTTGTTCAATTACTATTATCTAAATTTATGTAAATTCTAAAACCCAAGGATTTATCATTAACTCCCTCCATCGTAGTTTTGTCCTTGGCTATATTTGATATTACTGATTATTCGGATTTCGTTTGGTTTTATGCATTTTAAATATCTTTTAAAATTATGGATTTCCTTTGTTTGGGTTCTAGTGCTGCTGATGAGGAATTAATTTCCGAAATGGCAATACAGCTCATTAAAATTATTGCAGTTGGAGTTAACATATGTGTTATGGTCTCATGTCCATTTACTCCATGTCCTTTCGTAAAATATCATATACCAAATATGAAATCAATATGTCAAGCGGTTATAGAAAAAATCTCCGAAATCAAAAAGTTAACGGACGGACGGACGGAGGGTATACCATAATACGTCCGTCTTTTGACGGGCGTATAAAAACCAAACCAAGCCTTCCTTTGTGCCAAGGAACATTGTGTTGAAATTTTGTAAGGATTGATCAACTGGAACTTAAGTCATTGACCAAAAACAGAAGTGTCTACAGACAACGACGACAACGACGACAGCACCATACAATTATACGAACTCAAAAATTTTTGCGGTCGTATAAAAACTGCTGGGTCAGGGATATGTTCTGCTGTTGTAACTTTCATCCCTTCAGAAATTCCATGGCCGTCACCACAACATCATAGATAGATATGAAATGTCGGTGTCACAAATGAAAACTAACATTTTCATCTAGATTAACTTCTACCCGGATTTGACATTACCGGTTCAGACTTTACTTTGATTGACCCATTGACAGTGTGACGGGTGCTGTTTACAGAGCAGGACATGCTTACCCTTCTGGTGGTGATCTTAATTAGGTTGGAACTGCTGCCCATTTTTTTAAGGGAACAATCAAAGGACTATTATGACTAGACTGTTTTCTAATTGTCACATTTGTTTGACCTTTACTGATAAGTAGTTTCAGAGGCCAGTATAATTAACCTTTTTAAAAATTAATGTTTATGTCTGCTTCTCTAGCAGAACAGATAACGAAGGATAAGAAAATTTTCTACTTATAAAATGCCAATTTTTCTTACAATTTACATGATGTGCACCCTGTGTTTGTCTGCATGTTGTATCAGTAAACTAGCTTTGGACACTAGTGCTTTTGCTGGCAACGGATAACAGTTATTGTAAGAGGGCTTTGTCAGTTAATTTTATGCTTGTTAACCATCTCACGTCCATTGGCTTCTCAAACTAAAGACTCTGTCCTATGCACTGGCTGTTTTAGTGTAAATAACCAAGACCATATACATGAGACTACTTCTACACAAGATCTTTTGACTGTATCACTAAATGAGACTCAAAAGGTGAACGAGATGGTAATCTCTGAAATCCCTATTTCATCTAGTTTTACAAGAATACCTACTATAGAACCTATTAGAACGAGTATAAATAAACCATTCAATACATGTGTGACCAACTCAATGAACTATAATACTGACAATACCAAAAGTATGGACAGACATAATGAATTGGACACACGAACAAATGTGTACCAATACAAACGATGGGCAAAATATTGATGTACAAAACAGGACTCAGTTAAATGAAACCACAATTGTCACTTGTTAACATAGAATTGATAAGGAAACACATAAGAACATTAAAGACACAAAGTGTTCAGCCCAGGATACCGAGAACGATATATCAATGAAATATAAAGATTTGAGACAATTAGAAAATAAGCTAAGAAAGCGAGAGGAAGAAATTAGAATACTGGAAATGAGAAATGCCGAATTAAATACAGAGAATGTTAGATTACAATCAACAATACAACAACAAGAATCTAAGATTGATGAACTTCGACATACAATTAGAATACTAAACAGAAAGAGTGTTGTATTAGAAGAAACTAAAGTGAATGATCAAATAAATATCAAGAGGGAAAGTGATGTTAAATATAGGCATACAAATGAAACTGATGAATTAGTATTGGCAATTAGAGATAAAATGACTAAGCTTGTTTTGAAGAAAATTGATGAACAAATAAAGTTATTAGAACCTGATACTGATCCAACAACTATTTCATATCAAAACCACTCTCACACCAACTTAATGAGCAATGGTGTCAATGCCCATACTAACACTGTCAATGTACAACATACACCTTCATCCGCTATAAACTCAATGTCAACAAGCACAAAAACTGTCGTCGATGTACGCACCAATTCTCATTGTACCAATATAAAAGAATCTTCAGCTACTGGCAAACCGGAGCATGGCAACTGTGTATGTTATAACGACCGTAGACAACATGCTAATGTAACTTATGTGGAGCATAATATTACACCACAGGCAGGAAAAAGTTTAAACACCAATAATTTAGTAAATACTCAGTATCAAATGCCAGTGACACACGCAAATATACATCAGCCTACTCAATCAATGTATAGCTCTGTTAGTTATTCCAACTAACAACCATGTTTTACATCTCCATCTTATACGAATGCGTTAAAAAGTCAAAATCTATCCTATAATAGATAACTACATAGTGTTATACCCCTTAATAGGACCTACCAAAGTAGCTATATACCAAGTAATCCTATGGTTAGATTTCCGCATATTGTACATAATCAACAGCCTTTTTTTTATATCGTCCAAGCCTCCGAAATGTGAGAAGATAGCCAAAAATTCAAAACTAGTTTGTATGAGCAAAGAGATTGTTAATATTTTATCTTTTAACTGTAAAAATGTTGAGACTTGTGGACCAATTTTTAGTGAATTTTTTAAAGATATTGACATTGTATTACTCCAAGAACATTGGCTTTTTAAATGTCAACTACGATTTTTAGAGGAATTACACCCCGATTTTACAGGAATTGGGAAATCTGTTGATGGTGATGATCCACTCCCACCAACCCATCTGCCACGAGGCTATGTTGGTACCTGTATACTATGGCGGAGAAGTATAGACCATCTTATTACCGTATTAGAGATAGGTAATAACAGGATCCAAAGTATTGAACTCAAAAATCCACATGGCAAACATTTTATAATTGCCGTGTAAAAGCACAAATACTGATAAGATTATCGAATTTATTGACTGTTGAAATCTTACGCTCATTATGCAACAAATATAGTAACACACATCATATACTTGTTGGAGGTGATATTAATGAGAATATAATATGTACCATGCCGAAAATAAACAAAATAAAGTATTTATGTTACTTATGGAAGAGTTTGGATTATATACTAGAGATGTAGGACCCACCTTTCTTAATTCAAGCATGAGGAGACTTCACAATTGTAGACAAAGAATTGTATTCCGATATAGTTCTTTATGATAAACTGGATTCTTACGGGTCATTAGTGTCAGATCATTATCCTATATTTTACTCAATGAAAATGAAAGTGTCCCACAAAATTGGAATTAACAGCAAACCAACTCAAAGGATAAAATGGGCCAAGGTCGATAAGCGTGAGTACGAAAAACAACTAACCGACGCTTTATACACAACAAAAAATGATATTCACTTTCAAATACTGTCATCAACGTCAATGAAATTATGAATAAAACTGCTAAATGTCTGGTTCCGGTAAATAAGGTAGTTCGTTAAAAAAGGAGCAATATGCCAATGACTTATAGTATTAATATTGGCAGGAAAGAAGTAAAAACGCATTTGATAAGTGGAAGTATGTCGAAAAACCAAAAGAATGTAATAACATACTATATAAAGAAATGAAAATGGCAAAAACACAACTGAGAAAAGAATGCAGGAAAGCAATAGCTATTTACATAATGAAAGACAAGAAATATTAGATGCTAGAACTAGAAATGATCAGATATTCTTTAAACTTATAAATAAACATAAAGAAAGTATGAGGCATTGTGAACTACATGTAGATGAGATAGTATATAAAACAAATGAAGAAATTTTAAATGGCTGGCAAAAACATTTTGCTGCATTAGCGACACCAACAGCTCATGAATCTTATGATGATGAATACCATCAACAGACAGTCTGCGATCTAGAAAACATTATTGACATATGTAAACATCAAAGTGTGGAGATATCTGTAAGTGATGATGAAATCGATTCAGCAATCCAAAGCCTTACATCGAATAAGGCACCTGATATTTTTAATATTTCAACTGAAAACATCAGATATGGTGGGGATTTGTTAGAGCTGCATTTCGCTTAGGCTTAATACCAGATATATTGAAGTAAGGATTGCTATCTCCAGTTAACAAACATGCTACAAATTACAAATTACTCCAGTTCTTCAAAAAAAAAAAAAATCATTGAAACAGTTGTTAAATTTAAAATTAAACCATTAATTACCAAACAACATAGTAATTTCCAAAGAGGATTTACAAAAAATTCATCACCTATGAACTGTTCGTTTCTTGTTGAAAAATGTATCAGGAAATATAGAGATTTGGGCAAAACTCTATACATAGCCTTCCTCGATGCAAAGGCTGCGTTTGGTGTTGTCACCCACAGCAGTGTATTAAGAAAATTGTTTATATCTGGAATTGATGGTAATTTATGGAACATCATAATTAATTTACATCAAAATACATCGAGTGTCGTCAAGTAGAATGGAATGAAATCTGAACCTTTTTTAATATTTCAGAGAGCCCGTCAAGGCGGCACAATAAGTGCTGATCTATATAAAGTTTATATAAATGACCTCCGACAAATTGAAAATTCTCGACTTGGATCTAAAATAGGGTCGATACATTGCGCTGTTCCAACCTGTGCAGATGATGCTGCCATTTTATGTGACAATCCTGAAAGGCTATAAATAATGATTAACATGGCACAAAATTACAGTCAATGGAGAGGTATAAATTACAACCTGCAAAGAGTGTGATATTGCCTGTATACCCAAATAAGGCAAAAGGTATGACGCAAAATTCACCTGCTCTCTTGGGAACTCGAAAATCTTAATCGTAAACAAAGCTACACATGTTGGAATCCTAAGAACATCTATACCAAATGATCCTGAACCTATTCATGAGAACATTCAAAAAGCTAGACGGGCAATCTACTCCTTGCTACCAATTGGGTTTCATGGTAAAAATGGTCTGGAAATGCAGTCTTTATTACAAATGCTAAATGTATATGTAATGCCAATACTTTTATATGGTTTGGAATTATTAACACCAATTGGAAAAATCTACAAATTATTGACTCATTTCATAAAAGATGTCTAAAACAGCTATTAATGCTTCCAATGTCTGTCGCTACACCAGCCATTTATATGTTAACAGGACACATGCCGATAGAAGGTCAGATAGATAAGAAAGTGTTAACTTTTTTAGGCAATATATGTAGACAGAACGATACTAATATTGAGAAACAAGTCCTATCTAGACAAGCACTAATGAAACAAGATGATAGTTATAGCTGGGTAGTTAGAGTGAGACATATATTAACAAAATATAACCTTCCATCCATACCTGGACTGTTGAAAAAATCCACTACTAAAGCTAACATAGAAAAGCATAGTGACTGAGGATGTAAATAAATACTGGACGGCTAAGATATCCGAAAATGACTCCTGTCCCAAGTCAGGAATATGTTCGCCATTGGCTTGTCCTTGTCTTCTTATAAAATGTTAGTTTCTTGATTTATTCACTTTTTTACCTTTTTGGAGCCATTTAGGGCTTGCTATATGGTATGAGGTTCCTCGCTGTGTTGAAGACCGTATGGTGGCCCCTAGATGCTTTGTTTTGGGTCGTTTTAACCTGGATATTGGATGTTGTCTCCTTGACATTTACCCCATTTCCTTTCTTTTTCATATTTATACTGCACCCATCACTCCAATATATCTAAGTGTTTTGTACCAGGAAAAACTCACAATCTTGTTAACCTAACTTAACTCACTCAGAGAAAGCAATAGGATATCTGTAAAATTGAGAATTGCAACAAGTTACTATTTCTGAATAACGTATCGTCATCTAAGAAGAAAATGGTGGCCACGTCTATATGCCAGCTATGCAGATTAATCTATTGTAAGAGCCTAGAACCAGTAAGATCTAATATCCTTCCATATATAAAGCAAGCCTATGACACTACATGCCATGATCTGGATGTGCCTACAACAAAAAACAATTTTTTAACCTTCCTGATAGATCCAAGCAATATGTATAACAATAACAAAGGCAGAATAAATGAAATAAACGGCTACACCTAGCGCAGCATGATACGACCGCAGCATGTTGACCACTGAAATTTGAACAAGTGTAAACTAAAATGAATGTGGACACAGTAATTGTCTGGACACAATAAGCACCTTGACACATAAATTATCTGGACATAAACTAGTGAAAATAAAAATTAGCTTTTTCAATCCCTTATTACTAGGATATTGTAAGAGCTAAGAAATTCTGTGGACTACCATCAAGAGAAATCCAAAGAAAAAACTCGGGTTGAAATCCAAAGAAAAAACTCGGGTTGAAATCCAATGAAAAATACAGATTTCACATATTTTGAAATATCGCAATTTGGCCCTTGACCCATTATAGCTTTGAAACCAAAGAGCTACACAAAATATACTGCCATATTACTGAAAGCTTACAATGAGAATAATCCAAAGATAAAAATCCCATCAAAATCTAATGAAAAATAAAGATTTCATATATTTCTAAAAATTGCAATTTTGGCCCCCTTTGACCCCTTACAGCTCTGAAATGGTAAGAGCTACGCAAATGACGTAGGCATAACTCTGAAATCTTACAATGAGAGGAATCGAAAGAAAAAAATCCATTCAAAATCTGATGAAAAATAAAGATTTCACATATTTCTAAAGATTGCAATTTTGGCCTCGTTGACCCCTTATAGAGTTAAAACCGTAAGAGTTACACATAATCTGTTGACATATCTCTGAAAGCTTGCAATGATAAGAATCCAAAGAAAAAAATCCAATCAAAATCTGATGTAAAATAAAGATTTTACATATTTCTAAAAATTGCAATTTTGGCCCCTTTGACCCCTAATAGCTCGTAAACTGTAAGAGTTCGCTAAATCAATTGACATACTTCTGAAAACCTACAATGAGAGGAATCTAAAGAAAAAAATCCCAATAAAATCAGATGAAAAATAATAAAAATTTGAGGTAATCCAGATGTTTGCAATTTTTGCCCCATCGGGCCCCTCATAGCTTGGAAAAGAAACAAGTTATCAAAAATCTGATGGTGCAGTACTATGTTAATTTTTCATAAGGAATCCATTGCAAAAAACTGCATAAAAATCGGACTAAAAATAAAAAAGATTAAAATTTTTGAAATTCGCCCCTTTTGGGCCCCATTTATCTCGTGAACGGTACATGCTACGTGAAATTCGTTGACATACTACTGATTGGGAATTTCCTCAGGAGGACACTGAAGAAACCCCATCAAAATCCAATAAATAATAAAAATTCTACAGTCAAATATAAGAAAACATCAATTTTAACACTTTTTGGCCCCTTTTTTAAAGACGGGTGGGGCAACAATGACCAAAACTCAGCCAAGCCTTCCTTTTGTGCCAAGGAACATTGTATTAAAATTTCATAAGGATTGATCAACTGGAACTAAAGTTATTGACTAAAAACAAAAGTGTCTACAGACAACAACGACAACGACAACGCCAACGACGACGACAACGACGACGACGACGACAGCACCATACCAATATACCACCGCAAAAATTTTTGCGGTCGTATAAAAATTATCTCTGAAGTAGAGCATCATACTAGAAGATTGTGTCATAAACAACACATTGAGTTCAAATTGAAAATGAACAGATCAGAATTCGAATAAAATGTATGTAAGCATGGGTTTCTCCACACTATAACATCAATTGTCTAGTTCATAAAGCTTAACTGAAATATATGTGAGTGAGCGTGGATTACTCCACACTTTACTTAATGTGATCTGAACAGGAAATTGTATAAAGAAACTTGGCCTATGAGTTAGTGTGGGTTGCTCCACACTATATACTTCATTATTCCTAGCCAGCGTGGATCTCTCCATACAACATGAATTGTCAGCAGTTATGTAACCTAGTGTACAACTATACATATATATATATATATATTTAACCTTTTATTAATTAGCTAACACCATGTGGCAATCTTTTTAGGTGTATATAGTCTTAATGATTGTCAGGAAGGGAACTTTTTATTAACTTACCTGTAGACTTTTAACACAATACAATAGATGTATTGTCTGTTTGATTTCTATAGACCCACCATAAAAAATTAATTAAAAATCCAAATTTAATTTTTTCACATTTTTCTCTTCATATATCTTTTGAATGCCTCATACGAACTCTGACTATTACTTTCAGAATTTGTTCTCCCATAATTAAAAAGATGCCCATTAGGTGCCTATGTTAATTTATTTTTCTATACATGATTTTCACAGAGGGAGTTAATGTACAAGAACCAATGGCCCTTCCTGTGTATACAAAAATAAAAAACATGTTGCATTTATGTAAATTTCAAAGAACATGTGACTAGCCATTTAAATATTATACATGTTTCAATAGGTAAACAATGAATAGAGATGTCCATTTCAGTATGAAATCTATTAGATTACTAACAGTGGAAATTAAAATCAATAGTAATTTTACCTTTTAACTGTACATATATTATTACTCGTAAGAGGTGCTCCTACACTGGAGGAAGATTTGACAATAGAATAAAATAAAATTGGCTAAATAAGAAGTAGATGTGACATTGTTTGCCAAGTAATTCAGCACAAACAGGTGCTACGGACAGTCTTAAATGAGCAAAGCTCATTCTTGAAGGCCTCAAGGTGACTTCATGATAAGGAAGAACAATAAACAGCAAAAAATATTGTTTAATTCCATTCCTTGGTTTTACCATGTATTTGTAGAATTTTGGTCTCGTGTGCATTTACTCCATTTCCTTTCCTTGTTGAGATAAATCATTTTGAAATTTTGATTTATTTATTTTATTAATAAAATAAAATATTCACCCTGGAAAAAAGCTATAACCATACAATATATTTATCACTTACATCCATATATAGTACATACACAGAATCATTCACATAACTGTGGGAAAAATGAAATATAGTATAAATGATGGCACAAATGTAATAAAAATATTTATCCCTTTTTTGCTTTATTTTTAATTTTTCATTCAATTATTGATAATTATTAACATATTACTGTCAATCTTTATGGAATTTTTGTAACAATAAATAAGTATTTATTACAAAAAATATGAACAATAACCATACTTTTGCAAGACACTCAAATTGAAGAATTAAAAACATAACAAAATACAAAAACAATGTCAGCGAATTGCCCAGCTATATGAAATTCTCTGCTTCTTTTAATCTTTCGAACTCCCAGCAATAACGGCCGAGAACTATATCATGCAAACAATTTGCTAATAGTACGGTCTTTGCTTTAAGCATAAAACCTTTTACCCTATTTGAAAAATAATATACAAGTATGTAAATTAATGTATTAGTGTTCCACAGAAAATCAAAATAACAATAAAGAAAAAAAATGGCCTAAATTTTTGGAGTTAACTCCTTAAACGAAGGTAATATAAGGGAAATATATTTTCAGTTTTGGAATGACACTGTTTAACATGTTTCCAAGATTCAGATTGATAAGTGTATTTTCTTATTACACGCTCCTTTAAATTAAACTCCCAAAATTTGGGATGTTTTCTTTTCTTGTTTTCAGATTGTATAAATACATTTTTATTCGGTACCTCATGTATGAGTTTTTGCTTTATTAATGTAGTCCTAAGCTGATTTGCAAGTTTTATGAACATTTGTTCCATATGTGCGCAAGATGAAATCAAAACGAATTGTAATGAATAATTGCCACAAGAGAACATAGTTCGACCACAGCATGTCACTGAAGAGGTACATAATGGAGGCAACACCATTACCTGAACTTTTGTCGAGTAATCATTTTAACCAAAGGATGAACAATACTAAACTTAAAATTGTATTTCACTGACATATTTCATGGGAAATATTTTCCATATACAGCAACTGAGCCAGCAAAATTTCTGATTGCCAAGAATTTTTAATTTGTTAATCAAATCATATATTAGAATTAAAAAAAAAATAATTCTGATTGTTATAGATTTTTTTCAAGTAAAATAGAAAAAAGAAGGGAAACGGGGAATGTGTCAGAGACAACGACCCAAAGGGGAGTAATAACAACTCAAAGCCACCATAAGATCTTCAATGAACGGTGAGAAAACCCCACACCCAATGGCAGGTCGGAGTCGGCCCCTGAACAGCTTGTTTCCTCATAAATTAAAACACTTAAGCAGTATACTTGTAAGTTGATATTGATCTTTGTTGCCAACAGTTAAAATTCTGATTACACATAATAAACCATACAAAAAATATATAAGCTTGAATACCACTCATCTAGATATAGACTTCAGATAATACAAACAGACCCCTATATTATACCAGTAGTGTTTCCTGCTTGTGCCATTATCTAACAGGCATTGTCTCAAGATTTTAGAATGGATCAACAAAGGACTTGTTTCAAAATGGCAAGGTTCTTTCAGACATAAAACCATTCAAACAATTGTTCAAAAGAGTTCATACAGCCAATATTTAATATGTTCCCAACTGGTACCATTCCAGATAAGGTGCAACCTTAATATGCATAATTTTTACAATGGATCACCAAGGAATATTGTTGTTGGCAGAGTTGTTTCAGAGAGGAAGATCTTTGAATGCATGGGATTCATCCATAATTTACACTACATTTTTGTATTCATAAAATAACAACAATATGAGTACATTAAATCGCCATGTTTGATTTTAATTTGCTAGGTAGATTCACAACTTTGTTCTAAAATGCTTTTTTCAGGGATCCTTTATTCAACTGCCTTTCCTGCTGGCAAGCATCTAAGAATTACAAATTTAATCTAAACAACTTTTAAAGGGTTCACATAACGACTTTTATGACCCATTTGATTTCAATTGACATAGTAGTTTTACAAGACAATTTTCCAATTGACACAGTACTTTCAGGAGACAATTTTGACATGCGTTTGATCCATATGAAACTATACTCTTGATGGTAGCAATCTGAATGGGAAGGATGAACACATTTCAAAGCAGATCATCAAAGGATCATATTTACCAAGTTTTTATTAAATTTTTACAATAGTTTGTGAAAAGAATATCTTTAAATGAATTTCTTCAAAAGACCAAGTATTTCATCATGTTCAAGAATGGGTGAGGTATGGAAATAACATAGACAAACTAAGAATGGGTCACCCTGTATGCCTTGCTTATTTCCAACTAGGTCAGCAGTTTCTGAGGAAAAAAAGAAAATAGTTTACTGGGGACAAACACACACACGCACAAACAGATGACAGATGCCAAGTGGAGGCCAAAGGCTGATCACCCTGCTTAACCTTGGGACTAAGAAACTATGAACAGTAGTTTGATTATATGTGCAGTACTAAACTAAAAGTGTAGGGATGTGCATAGTCTGAAAAAATAATACACAAAGATGCATAACACATACATCAGATCCATAAGATTCAAGCAACACAAAAAGTACACATTATCTCTAAAAAATAAATACAAGTTTTCCACATTGAGCTGTATAGTTAGAAACCTACCGTATAAGTGGTTATTTGCGTGGATCATATATTTTGCAATCTCTTCCAAAAATGAATAAATTTCTTTTTTTCGTGGACATAAATATTTGTGATTTTTTTATCATTTGCTGAATTAGGTCTCATATAAATTTTATTTGGCTGCTTGCAATTTTCGTGACAACAGATTTACAGCAAATAAAGCTAAAATCTAGTACCCATGAAAATAACGACCTTTACGGTATATTTATGCAATGTGTTGAGATAAACTTATCTTTGTGATGAATATCAATATTAATGTCATGAATGATATAAAAAACAATAGGATTAAATGAGTGGTTGTTTTTTTTTTTTCTGTGACGAATTTCATCCGTTATATTGTTCAATTTAAGCAAAATTTTATTTACATTTATTGTTCATAAGCTTTGCTTTCTAGTTGAGTTACACCTATATACATGTTACATGTGGCATCAAAACAGTACAATGACAATAAACTCAAGGTAAATTGTGCATACATTTCTACACAAAGAACTGATAAAAACTAAATCTGGGGTTATTTGGGACAATACTGAAAAAATATGGATTTAAACATTTTTTGTGTGTGTGATTCTCAATAAAGAGGCTACAAAAGCTGTCGCCGAAAGGCAGCCAGTTATACCCCCTCTCATTGAACACTGAATCAATTTGGAAAGTGCAAATTTAAGCGTGTGGGGATACAATATAGGTGTGGACAAAGAACAAGTGTGGACACAAAACAAGTATGGACACAATCATAAATATCAAGAAATAATGGGGAAAAAATCAAGTTATGGCAAAACAGGAAGTAGATGAGTAAGGGACATGAAAAGAGGGGACACTCTACAACTCGTCATACCAAAGCTTCAGACCAAATATCAAATCATTACTACAATCACAAGCTGAGAAATCCTTGACGAAAAATTCAATATAGGGTGCAATGGAAAAAATTTAAATCATCGTCAAACAGGAAGTAGATGAGTTAAGGACTTGAAAAGGGGACTTAAGGTATAACTCCTCATACTTAAACTTAGACCAATATATCAAATCATTACTACATATACAGGCTGAAAAATCATTGAAGAAAAAATTCAATAAATGGCTACAATCGGAAAAATCAAAGTTTTCATCAAACAGGAAGTAGATGAGTGATAGGCTTGAAGAGGGGAAACACTTTACAACTCATCATACCAAAGCTTCAAATCAAATACCAAATCATAACTACATACACAAGCTGTGAAATCCTTGATGAAAGTTTTCGATACATGGCTAAAATGGAAAAAATCATTCGTAAAACAGGAAGTAGATGAGTGACAGACCTGAAAAGGGGATACACAGTACAACTCAACATATAAAAGCTTCATACCAAATATCAAATTATTACTACAAACATAAGATGAAAAATCCTTGATGAAAATTTTCAATATATGGCTTTGATGGGAAAAATCAGAATTTTTGTCAAACAGGAAGTAGATGAGTGACGGACTTGAAAAGGGGAGACACAGTACAATTCATCATATGAAAGCTTCAGACCAAATATCAAATCATTAATACATACACAAGCTGAGAAATTCTCGAAGAAAGATGATCTGGACAGACAGAAGGACGCACAGACAGACAAGGGTTAAACAGTATATCTCCAACTCCTTCGGAGTGGGGTATAATGAATTAATGATATGTACATAATTGAACAATGATTAAATATTGCATATAAAATACATGATATAAGAATCTGGAATGTATAACATATCTTTTTAAAATACTGAAGCTACAGGACATTACTCCGCCATTTTCGCCCATTATTTGTTCGTTACAGTTTCATACAATTAGAAATTTGAAAAAAATAATTATCAAACTAAAAGAAAAATGCAAAGTATTTAAAATTCTTTATTCCTTTTTCCCTTTATGGGGGGGGTGATGGGTTTTGGGTTTATTTCGTTCTCCATGATCGGGGATTTCAATTCCCTGTGTTTTCTTTTCCATTTCATTAATTTGTCGTGAATCGTTATTAGGACATTGATTGATCCGTGATTGACAAAATGAATTTCCCGTGAACTGTGATTGGTCCGAATAATTTTTTCGTGATTCGTGATGAGACCCCCCAATCAGGCCCCTCCTTTATTGGTTCAAAAAGAAAACAGAAATTACACAAGGGAGGTAGCTTTGCTACTTGATGATTACGAGATTCAAGTTTTTCTGTAAAAATATCAAAAATTTTTTCATGCATCATTAGGTTTCATTATCAGACATGACTTACAGGGAGTACAAAGCAATACACATAATTCTGACATCAGAATGAATTGTACACTAATCTTTTGCGTCTATTTTACTTTTTGCAGAGTTCACAAGTTATAGTGAATGATTCCAAATAATTGTTTTGATTTAGTAAAACTCACAATAAACAATTGCAAAATAAATAGGAATTACAAACAAAGTTATATGTTCACTATTAAAAAAAATAGTAAATGAAATTCTCATAATTGTTTGAATTTAGTAAAGTGCAAAAAATAAACAACTGCAAAAAAATAAATATGAATTCCAAACAAAGTTAAAATTCCCTGTAATAAATAATGTAAAAAGTCAATTTTGACTTACATCTTATATAAATTATAATGTTCCCAAATTCAAAATACATGTATTTTGCATGTATTTCATTATAGCACTTTTAGTATTGCTTCACCCTAAATTGGGTTCTATCGGCAATAAAGACATATTACTTCAAATACAATTTAAAACATATAAATTAAACCATTTCAGGCCATTCAAAATAAATTGTTTGTTTCTCCTCAAGCCTTTTTATTTTAAATTCGGTCCGGGGCGAACATTTTCTTCTTTTTATTCTATACTTCTTGAATGTTATCAAGATTTTATTTTGATGTCACTATGATAATCATTTACTACATGTGAGCTTAATTAAAAACTAGAGGCTCACATGAGCCTGTATCACTCACCTGGTGACTGGTTTTATTCATTGTCACCAATAGACCACCCATTCATACTATAAATCAGTTCACCAGATGTTACATTTTCATTCTTGGATAAGGTACAAACTAAAGATCACAAACTTTGGAAGGGATCACCCAAAGACAATTGTAACCAAGTTTGGTTCCAATTGGCTCAGTAGGTTCAGGGGAGAAGACATTTGAATGCATTTCCCATAGAGTCCCTATGTTAAACTTTGTTCCCTGCTGGCGGCCATCTTGAATGAGGTATGAACATAAAAATCACAAACTTTGAAGGGAAACATCTAAAAACTATTGTAACCAAGTTTGGTTCCAATTGGCTTAGTGGGTTCAGAGGAGAAGACATTTGAATCATTTCCCATAGGGTCCCTATGTTAAACTGTACTCCACGCTGGTAGCCATCTTGGATGAGGTAAGAACCTAAAAATCACAAAGTTTAAAAGGGACCACCCAAGGACTATTGTGACCAAGTTTGGTTCAGTTTGACTTGGAAGTTCCAGAGAAGATCTTTGAATACATTTCCCATAGGGTCCTATGTTAAACTATGTCCCATGCTGGCGACCATCTTGGATGAAGTACGAACAAAAAAATCACAAACTTCAAAGGGGACCATCCAAAGACTACTGTGACAAAATTTGGTTCCCATTGGCTCAAAGGTTTCAGAGAAGATCTTTGAATGCATTTCCCATAAAGTCCTATGTTAAACTATCTTCCCCGCTGGCAGCCATCTTGGATGAGATGTGAATCTGCTGGACGTATGTAGAAATTGTAGTCCTGGAAAACACAGTAAATAACAGTAAAAATGTTAAAAAATTGTGAAAATTCAAAGAAAAAGCGGCAATTACTCCTATGTGGGTTGTCAGATTTTCTTCAAAATTGCAGGACATGTAGATCTTACTATGCTGACCATTTCTGTTATATAAACTTCACTTCTATCTTCTACCATTTTCAATATATGAGACTAAAAGTAACGAAAAACTGAAATTTTTAAGGAAAAGGGTCAATAACTCCAAGACGGGTAAATGGATATTCTTCAAAATTGCAGGGCAGGTAGATCGCATCATGCTGATCATTTTTTCCCCGTCAGAATTTTGATATCTGTAATGATTTTTGAGTAATTTGCAAAAAACGGCAATTTACCCTATGTTCTATTTTTAGTAACAGCAGCCATGTTGTTTGGTCTACGGACATAAAATGCACAAACTTGAAAGAGCATACCCTGGTGATGATTCAGGCCAAGTTTGGTTAGTATTGGCCCAGTAGTTTCAGAGGAGATCTTTGAATAAAAGTTAACGGACAGACATACGATGGACGGACGCCGAGTGATGGCAAAAGCTCACATGGCCTTTGTCCAGGTGAGCTTGAAGGCTTAACATATGCTTTGTAAGATTTTTTTTGCTACTTTTAGAGAATACATTTTTTTTAATGAAAATTTTAAAAAAAAAAGGTCTGATAAGGTTGCTTTTTGGCAGACGAAGGCATGGCTTGAGAAACAAACATTTTTTTGAATGAACATACATGTAAATTTTTACATCAGATTAATGGTAGGTCTTTTTCCACAAATTATCAACAATGTATAATCATTATGCATATTCTAAAATAACAACAAACTGAATAGTAGAGATTTAAAATATGTTGAACAGATCTAGATATAAGCAAATTTATAAAGGAATCAGATCATTGACATATAAATACTAACTTTCCTCTTAAAAGTATTCTTTAAAACAATACAATAATATACGGTAAAGTAATTTTTTTCGCTTATTTTCAAGGATGGGCTATAAACGTTAAAATTCTGCGAAATTTTTATGCATTCTTAAATATTGATATAGGAAATGCCAATATCCCAAAAATTTAAGCTGCCTAAATTTTTTGGATACTATCCGATAAAATTTTGACCCACAAAAATAACCTGCCATAAGCTAGTCTTATTGTACAGGAGATGGTGAAAGATTGAGATTTAACAGTGAAATAACTGATTTTTTTTCATAATTAATCTCTAGAAAGTAACATCACAATGTTGTTAAGAAAACATGAACTCCTCAACTGATCAACATCAAAAGTTTAGTTTCTGAAATGAATCTTAAATTAAACCTTTCACGAAAAATAAAACTGCTTTCACTCACAAAATGTGCACATTAGTGAATAACTACATTTTTCCAACATTTGCTTCATATTCTGGCGAGCATGATGATATTTTACAATACTTCAGCTGTCAAAAGCCCTATAACTTGTTTATCATCCTTTATTTTGTACTTTAGATTTGTAGCTTTTGAACCGAGGTTTCAAATTCCCCCAAAGTCACGCGGGAAATTTGATATACACGTTATTCTCCCCTTTTCAACAATTTTCAGCTGCATAAAACATGCTTTGTATTTTTAAATCATTTTATTACCCAACGTTTTGTAGTTGGATGAAATATTTTAACCGAAGTACTGGAAATCATGTTGATTTTGAATGTTGCAGCAACCTTTGGTTGTAACGTTATTCTTTTGTTCCTTATAGGTTTTAAGACATCATAATGTGAAAACGTGGAAGCTCTGCAGGATATATCAGTGACCTAGTTTCTGTAGTTTTTCTGACGTCTAGTTTATCTATTTGTGTAATTATAACTATGTTTTGAATACATAATCGGAGAGCGAAACTGTAATAGATTTTTACTTTTATCAGCTTGATTTCTTGTGAACACTGGAAAAAAAAGTTGTTACCTTTGAATTGTTGGGAGAATCGCTTGATATATCCAGGTCAACTTGATATATCTGGGTCAACTAGATACGAGGGTTTTGCAGAAGTACTCTGCAAGCTTATATAACCATAGGAATGATGATAATACCAAATATGTCCCAACAAAACAGTTTAAAACTTGAAGAAAATTAATCCCATTTTATCAAATGATTATACAGTAAGTGAGATTTTATGAATCCACTGAAATTTCATCACTTTCCTGGTAACATATAGTCACAATAGATCATGAGTTCCAGAGAGCTCTAAAAATTGTGATTGGATATAACAATCTTTTATCATTTTCTCGGTCATTCATCACCAAATTCTTTAATCACATTAACAATAAATAAAGAATACAAACATTTAGCAGATTTAGTTTTGCATTAAATTGGTGGATATATGGGAAAGAGCAAAACATGAAAAACTCCACCATTTTTGTAATGGGATACAAAACAAGAGGCTCTCAAGAGCCTGTATGGCTCACCTGGGTCCTGCAGCACTATAATTCCCAATTGATGGTCCATCTTTGGTGGTGTATGTACATAAAAATCAGAAACTTTTTTATAAAATTTAATTACAATTGTTCAAGCAGTTTCAGAGAAGATTTTTGAAAGCAGTTTCCAAACTTAAGGGACCTATGTTAATCTACGTTCCATGCTGGCAGCTATTTAACATAAAACTTTGAAGAGGGTCACATAAGTACTATCATATCAAAATTCTACTGAAATTGTTCAAGCAGTTTCAGAGGAGAAGATGTTTTTATGCATTTCCCACTGGGTCCAATGTTAAGCTAAGTTTTGCTACTGGAGGCCATGTCCGAAGACAGATCAGCACCAAAGTAACAAGCTTGGTCAAAATCTCATAAGTTTCATTTATGCAATGTTTAAATTGAATCCATTCAATGGGTTAATGATATCTTTGTATGCATTTCCCCTTAGGGTCTAATTTATTGCTTGCAGCCATGTTGTATGATGGATCAGAACTGAAGTAACAACACTTGGTCAGCTTCTCACAAACAAAGTTTGGATTAAATCTATTAAGCAGTTCTCTAGAAGAAGATCTTTTGTTAAATTAAGTTCACAGCTGGTGACCCTTGGTCAGCACCTGACAGGGATCATTCATGTCATGTTTGATTGAAGTCCATTCAGCCGTTCTCTAGAAGATCTTTGTGTGCATTTTTCATAGGGTCCAATGCTGTCGGTCATGTAAGATGACAGATTGGCACCAAAGTAATAACACTTGGTCAGCACCTCATAAACATCTTGATGGAAAGTTTGGTTCAAATCCATTCAGTGGTTCTAAAGTAGAAGTTCTTTGTATGCATTTTCCCATAGGGTCCAATGTTAAAATTAAGATCCCCGCTTGCGGCCATGTTGGATGATGGATCGGCACCAAAATTACAACACTTGGTCATCACCTCATAAGCATCATTCATGCCCAGTTTGGTTCAAATCAATTCAGTGGTTCTCAAGAAGTTCTTTGTATGAATTTTCCCATTAGGTCAAATGGTAAACTAAGTTCCCTGCTGGCGGCCATCTTGGAAGTAGTCAGAAAACTTGAATGTGTTCAATAAAATATAGTCCTTAACATGCTGAACATTTTTGCAATTTAAACTTGACCTCTATCTCAAAGCATTTTGGAAATATAGGACAAAAAGTAAACAAGTGAAGACCCTAAAAGATGTCTCCCCTGTCCCTGCTGGCCTCTTTATTGATGTGAAATCTATGTGAACTAATCAGAAAAGTGAACATGCTCACTAGACCGTGAAATTGAGGTCAAGGACAAAAAACACCTGCCAGACTGACATGTACTACCCAAGACCAACCTTTATACCAAATATTATCAACCTACCACTTCTAGGTATTGAGATATGGACTTAAGCAGAAAAACTTAACATGGCCACTAGACTGTGAAATTGAGGTCAAGGACAAAAGTCACCTGCCAGACTGACATGTACTTCCCAAGACCAACATACATACCAAATATTATCAACCTACCACTTCTAGTTATTGAGAAATGGACTTAAGCAGAAAAACTTAACATGGCCACTAGACCGTGAAATTGAGGTCAAGGACAAAAGTCACCTGCCAGACTGACATGTACTACCCAAGACCAACCTACATACTAAATATTATCAACCTACCACTTCTAGTTATCGAGAAATGGGCTTAAGCAGAAAAACTTAATGTGGCCACTAGACCGTGAAATTGAGGTCAAGGTCACATATCGTTATGTCCGTCAGGTAGCACTTGATTAGTACTACCACTGGACCAAATATGATGTTCCTACATCAAAGGGTTTTCAAAATATCCTGAATTTAGTAAAAGTTAACGCCGTCGCTGTCGTCATACTTTGCACGCATATGTCTCGCTTTCGCCACTTTCGTCCCGGGTGAGACAAAAATCACGAAAAATTTTACCAATAAAGGACCACAACTCATACATAGGTACTTGGATTTTCTTCAAAATATCCATGTGGGTATATCTTAACATGCTGAACATTTTTTCAATTTAAACTTAACCTCTATCTGTTATAGTTTTTTTAATAAAAAATAAAAAACATCAAAATTTTGAAAATTTTACGGAAAAAGGGCAATAACTCTTAAACGGGTCATAAGATTTTCTTCAAAATTTCAGCATGGGTAGATCTTCTGAATCTGATCATTTATACACCATGTCAGATTTTTGATATCTGTAACGGTTTTTGAGTTATTTGCCAAAAACTGTAATTTACCCCTATGTTCTATTTTTAGTAACAGCAGCCATGTTGTTTGACCTAAGACATAAACAAAATAACAAATTTGAAACTAGATACCCTAGTGATGATTCATTTAAAATTTGGTTCCATTTGACCCAGTGGTTTCAGAGGAGAAGATTTCTGAAAGTGAGCTTACGACGGACGGACGACGGAAGACGGACGGACGGACGACGGATGCCAAGTGATGGCAATAGCTCACCCTGGCATAGCCAGGTGAGCTAAAAAGGAAATACATGTATGGCACAATCCGGTAAACTTTCACCCATGGCCT
>MJUU01043340.1:18520-35952 GCA_002080025.1 Modiolus philippinarum | reverse complement strand
AAAAAAAACATAAAAAATGTTAACCGCAATAGCCTTCACTTCTTACTTGACAACTGGTATGGTTTCGATTGTGCCATATGCTGGGGCGTATATGTTTGCGCCGATTTTTTAGTGTGAACAAATGACAAAAATACCTGTATTTGACACGAAATTAACAAGTAAAAATCTGCACCAATGAAGAAATAATCGGCCCAAATAAAAGAAAGAATCGGGCTAATGAAAGAAAAAATCGGCGTAAATGAAATGCAAATCGGCGCAAATGCAAAATTCCGGTGTGCAGATATGAAATATCACGTAAAAATTTATGCAATGGTGCAACAATGATATTAAAGACCTTTAGAGGGACACGTGCACAACATTTTATATTCGGAAAAGGCCTGGGAATTTCTATTTTTTAAATTTTTGTATCAAAGAAAAAAATGATAATATCAAGCTTCTGAAATATATTAATGTCTGACACTATTAGAGCAACATCTTCATAAATAGTAATGATGTACATTTTTGCTATCCAGAAATAATAACTTTCAAATTCCGAATGATTAAGAAAATATACTGCTCCCATACAATGAAAATTCTCGAATCCTGATGCAAGGGTTCCTGCTGAATAAAACAGTTGATTTGACCGCTCTTACATCTTGAGTACTCCCATGAAGATTACAATAAGAATATCCAGGGCAACACAGGAAAATATTTGAAACAAAAAAATGTAAAAAAAAATGTTACACCCTCTTTTTCTTTTCTTTATCCCCAAATCACGCTTATTAATAAGAAGTGTCCATAAAATACAGTGCCGTACAAAAAGTCATTGCTTCGGTGTTCATTATCGATACTTTCGACGTATATTACTGTGACGTCATCTTCATCGAAAGATAAAAATCAAGCGACGTGTGGCCGAAAAAGCCAATTTTTGTCGTTATATTCCATTATATCTTTCTTATGAATTCAGTGACCTATTGTTTTTAATACCTTATTCTAATTAATAGAAACAACTTTATATGCTCTGAAAATATGAGGAAAAAATCAACAGCAGAATTTTCGCAATTTAATAGAAAAAATAACAAAAATATCTAATATTTTGCGCGGGAAAGTATTTAAGCGTGAAAATAATCATCATTCTTTCTTTCAAACGTTGTTCTTTTAAAGAATTGAAATCTGTAGACTTCCCGGAGTATAATACAGAAATCCGTTTGCAATTTCAACTATTATTACCGAAATGGCAAGGGTTTGAAGTTAACCTTCTCACTTCTCCATCTTCCGAATTTAGCTACTTTTCACGGCGCCATAGCAACAAAACTAAGTCGGTGACCTATATTTTTTATTCTTGAAAATTGTCCCAAATAACTTAAAGAATGGTTATGCTAAGTTTCACCAAAAAATCAACAGCAGAAATGAATAATTGGTTTGGTCTTTAACACCGAACTAACAAACACCGACTATCTTAACACCGAACTAACAAACAACGACTACCTTAACATCGAACTAACAAACACCCACTATCGTAACACTGAATTAACAAACATCGACTATCTTAACACCAAACTAACAAACACCGACTATATCAACACCAAATTAACAAACATCGACTATCTTAACACTGAACTAACAAACACCGACTATCTTAACACTGAACTCACAAACACCAACTATCGTAACACTGAATTAACAAACACCGACTATCTTAACACTGAACTCACAAACACCGACTGTATCAACACCAAACTAACAAACATCGACTATCTTATCACCGAACATTTCATTGGCAGTGTGGCAGGTTTCTGAGCATAGTTTTTGTTTTTGTGTGTGTTTTGTTCTTTTGTTTCATATTTGTGATGTTGTTTGTTTGCGATATTTTTTTCTTTTTTGATAACTTTATTGTATGTTGAGCGTATGTTTCACAGTTGATTTGTTACGCAAGAGCTACCACTAATTATGCAGACAGACTTTCTCATTATGCATAGTTTTCTCCATGATCGCCTTATTAATCAAGGCTCAAAATACTCCGTTTCATACGATAATCAAAAAGTTTTTAAACAGATATCAGTCCCTAGCGGAAAATTTTGAAGTTTCGGTCCGAACTGAGATTCAAGGTGCAGTTTTACTTGGTACTTGGATAAATTTCTTTTCACCGACTACGACCTTCCAATAGCAATTGCTGTTGAGTTGCCACTGGACATTACCACAATGGAAGGGGAAGTTTGCCATAAAATCGGTTTCACCCATCCTTCTTTTGAAATGCCTGTACCCAATTAGGTCCATATTAATGCGGAACATATGTATATTTTTTCCAAAAAGAGCATTGCAGCTTACTCTATCTTTCATTCCAGATAAAATAAGATTTTATTTTCTCTTTGCAATACATATTTATTGAGGCTATAAACTTTATCTTATTTTAATTATTGTTATACATGAATCACTGCCATGGACAAGCATGTTATCATAGTATGGCGTTACATGTAAGGTATCTCCTACATTCAGATTCACAGCAACAATTCCTGTCCCGGTACACCAATGCTTATCACTATGACTATTAATATACACAAGGGATATTATAACATTGTTTTTGTACATAGTGAACTCTGAAGTCGCCGTATCTGAAGTAATAAACACAGAAAACAAATAACTTCCAGCAACCTCACATGTAAATTTTCCTGAATTTCTGAATGCACTTACATCACTTACTCCAGCAACATTTTTTATGTATGGAAATTTCATAATCGAGTTTTGAGAAAAGGTGGTTTCATCGGCACAGGAAGTCAAAGACACTGTAAAGAGAAATATAATATTCAAATATATACAACAAATCAAATGAAGATCAAGATCACCAAGCATATTTGAAATTACTATGAGAACTTTTATCATACCTTTTGCCAAATATTATATCCACTGAAATAAGTGGTCAAAACATTCATTTTCTGTAAACATCAAAACAAAGAAAACAAATTGAGAGGTTAAATGCAGTATATAACAATAATTTAGAAAATCATGTAGATAAATGGTCAAATTTTTTAGATATTTAAGATACATATGTGTAAAACAATAATGAGCTTGTCTTTTCTGTATTGTTATATTTTGTATATGTGTGTCACAAAAAATTGTAAAAAAGAAGATCAACAAGGCTAGAATTTAGATACTATTTTTCACTCATTAGAATGACCATTAGAAATGAAATATTACGACATTGTTGATGTTGATGTAGATTTTTAATTTTCAGTTAATTTAAGTTTCCTGAATGGCCATTACGACAATCAACAAAAGTGGAATAACAAAGAAAGATGTTTACTAGCTGATACTGAATGACTGAATTCAGTAGTTTAAATAATAAAATGCCAAAACCAGCCTCTGTCTTTCTGTATACGATTGTACCAAAAAAGCTCATTTCAGAATAAAGCATATATATAGGACAGAGCGTTACAAGTAGTGGGTACTCCTTATAGTGTTATGCAATAAAAAAAATTGTGATTTCCGAGGTTTTATCATATATTCTCGATTCATTACATATGAGTTGCAGAAATGTGGCTTAACAATCGCCCTATACCTGTATGTAGTAGTAATAACATTGCTTTATCTCTAAATGTGCGTAGCGCGAAGTGATAAAGCAATGTTATTACTTATTTGTAAAATAGTACTAAATCTTGTCAAAATTATCTGTAAGTTTTAAAAGTACAAACGATATGGCAAATAAGACAAATTTATTGTAAACAAAACAGGTGACCACACACTTTGTCATTTTCTATATCATGACATTCATTGATGTAAAACTGTTAAATAAACTCTTTGAGCTTAATTATCTCAAAAATATAATGAAGGAGGGTTGTATGGAAAGATGAAGCCAAGTATTTTGACAGGTTTTATGCCCTTTTCTGAAGAAAATCTGCAAATTTCTGAGATAAAAGATTAAACTATTTTAAAAGTATTAGATATAGTGGGTCTCTTATCATATTCGATGGACTTATGATAAGAGACCTACTATATCTGATTACATAGGAGTAATAAAGAATCATTTCGTGTTGTTTTCAGCATTAAAATATTTCAATTAATGAAATTAACCAGTTGTAGTCAAGGATGCTATGCAATCAACTATTTAGAGACTTGTCTTAATTGTTAAAATTTAATGACTTGTCTTAATTGTTAAAATTTAATTGTCACATATTAGTTGGAATTGTATGGACAAAATACTCCTACTCAAATCATTTGTTTTGTACAGATTTATTGCCAAAACCTGTAAATTTCACTCATAGTGAAGATAACTCCCCTATGTAAGAAGGAAAACATCTGATATAATAAAATGATGATAATATTCCGATGTCTCGAGCCTACTTTATTTTTTAGACTTATAATACATCGGCAAACGAATACCGAAGCAAGAACGAGGAAAAGGGAAATTCTAAAATCATAAATCCAAAATCACGGCAATTCACAGCAACACGAATTGAGACAGTATGACAAAGACAAAACAAATAAACAAAAAAGAACAATAAATACTCAAAATGACAACATCGCTTTGTCGTCGCAAGCATCTATAGAAACTAATAAATGTAATTGTACAATAGTAACAAAAACAGATAAAATTACCTTTCTTATCAATTGAATTTATTCTTTGGAAAGCATCGTTAAATTTCTGATTGGTGATATTTTGGTAGCCTAACAAACTTTGTTTCGTCTCAGTTTCCAAGACTTCAATTTTGCGTTGGGTGTTCTTGGTTCGGTTGAGCAATGCTATAAAGTCTTGACTTCGAGCATTTGAGGATGACGTCAGCGCGTTCAGCTGTTTGGTGTTTACATCTATTTTACTCTGTAAGTTATCAACACTGGATTGTATCTGTGTCATATTCTTTAACTTCCCAGCAGCGATAGAATGTGTAAACGATTCAAGTTCAGTTTTTAGCATTTTTGTGTCATTTCTACAAGCATAAATTTCACTTTGAAGTCGTTCGCTGTATTTAATCGATGCAAAATTGTCACTTTTAACTTCCATCAATTCATGTTGAATCTGAGAAAGTTCCTGTTTCAAAGTATTATTGAAAGTCTTCATTTCAAAATATTCTTGTTGAAGTTTAATGTATTCCGTTTGAAGTACATTGTATCCACTTTTTAAATCCGCCATTTCTTGAGAAGACCCATTTCGTTGGTTCAAATCATCAACTTGTTGTTGCAAGAATTTCATTTCATTGTTAAGCTTAAGAATAAATTGTTCCATTTTATGCACGTTTTCTTTTTCTTGGCCAAGTAAACCCATTATATACAGATAATGCTCATCCGTCAGTGCGGAGCCTCCGGTATTGTTTGGGGGGAGTAAGAATCCGCTACAAGATGAAAACAATGAAATAATCAAAAGAAAAGTGATCATTTTGAAAACCGTCCACTCACAATATCATTTCAGATCTCATAAAGATTTTTTACGCCTTTTACTGTAACATGCACACCTGCAAGTCATATTCCTGGCGATGTTATAATGTAAATATGAAATATTGATCTATGCAATGCATTTATCTATCACTTAGAATGGAATTTTTTAAATTTGTTATATCTTTTATTCAGCAAAAAATGTAAAATTTATGATTACTCTCTCAACCTACTGTTTCTGTTTCATTTTACAAAAGTCATACAGTATTGAATATTGAAAGACAAAAAATATCAAATAAGTTTAACTTTCAAAGAAAATATAAGTACTGACAGGGTATTAATTTTCCCGCTATTTGCGTTTTAGACGATAAGCGCGAATATCTATATCCGACGAATATGAAAGAATACGGAATAAATGCACATGCGACAAAGTTTCTACAAATACATGATAATGTATGGCAATGGAACAACGTATTTATTGTTGTTCTTCATCTTGAAGCCACCAAACCTGAATTTGAACAAAAATGTAAACGTAAACTAAATATAAAACTCAGCAAATAAATAAAAAGACTGTAAACACTTATCAACATCGAACGGTTTGCTCTCAACTCTCATGTTTTCATATCCGACTCTTATGAATTACTATCCGTAGCCTTGTGTCATCGTCGTCTGTCGGTCTGGTAATCCACAACGCCTCCAAAACTGTAAGTCAGATTCATATCAAACTTTCAGGATATTTTATTTAAATGAGTTGTTGTGCAACTGATACTTGAATTTCATTTCAAAAGATTTTTGAGGTTCATCGAGTGAAAAAAAAATGGAATTTTGACCTAAAACTCTTTCAAAACTAAGTCCCAGTACAGCAAAGCTTACAGCATTTTTTGTTCAGATGATGAAGTTGTTCACATGATCCTAATAATTAGATTTTTTTTATTTAAGAGGTTCTTTGAGCCCAAATTGCTCATTTGTAATTGATTTGTTCCTCTCAACTCCTTCATAAACGTTATTGTGATTTCAACAATACTTTCATGTATGTTGATCGCCAAATTTATTTATACACCTGACAAAACTGATTTTAGAAGTTAAAACAGTCCAAATTGCTCATTTCTTAATCCGGAATATGAATACGCAATTTCTTCAAGCTATAAGTTTTTTATAGTCAAACTTTAAGGGTATATCGTTTATATGATGCAATTATGCACCTGATCTTTGATCCTTGAAATTTCTGTCTGGATTTCAGAGGTTTGCCAAACCCTAAAGTTGGGTTAAACCGGCTTTATGGCATGCCACACCTCCCCTTTCCATTGCAGTAGTGCCTCAACAGCAATTGCGATTGAAAGGTCATATTCCAGTATGAAGTAAAAAAAAGGAATCCTGTATCAGAATTCCACAATGGTCTGCTATCTATTGAAGAACTTTTTTAATGATCGTATGAGACGGAATTTTTGAAGCCTTGATTAATAAGGCGGTCATGTAGGTAACTATGTCTAATGAGAAAGTCTATATAATTTGTGCGAGCTCTCGCGTAATGAATCAACTATGAAACATACACCAGTAAGCAGGAGAAGCCGGAATATTGCTGTCCATGTTGAAAATTGATAATTTTGAAATTAAAATCGTCTCTTTTGTCGTAAATTATAGTACCGAGATCACAATTTTCGTAAAATTTGAGGTTTAGCATGAATACTTAGAAGGGGAATGAATGACCTGTGATAGGAAAGGATTTCATCTTTGTCAAATGAAACCCTTCTGTTCGTAGCACTACTTGGTGTTTGTGATCAGTGCCTAGTTCTTTGATGTGGCAGTTGCAATAATGTGCTTTACATACAAAACGATGTTATTAGAAGTATTGTTTGCAGGTTCAACGTATTTGTTGTGTAATGTAGAGGTAACTATCGGCTTCATGATCTTCAAATACAGACTTAGGTCGATTGTTAACACATCTGTGTAGTTTAACAAGACTCTACACGATCTAACCGAATCTAATAAGGACTCAAGTCCCAGTTCTTGGTCTGTCTCTCTTTAAACCCACGCTCTGGTGTAATTTTCAACAGCGTCCATAACGATCTAGAAATCTAAATCCCATTTAATACGCTGTGGTTCTAGGAATTTCGGATCATTGGAGACCCCTTTCCGTAGAAATTCATTTTCAATTATCTTAAGATCGTTGTTAATGACATGTCCAGAAGGATTGTAAGCAAAATAAGGGGCGGAACAGTCGCATGACAAAAGGGATTTAAGAAAATTTTCAATGTCTAGGTCCTGCAATGCCTTTTTGTAGTTAAAAAGTCTCCTAATAATGGTCTTCGTATAGTGGCAGGATACTGTAAGTTTGGATTAATCTTTGAAATAAGGAAGGATTTTAGAAGTGACCTCTTTGCGGTATAAAATATTGCTAATGTTAATAGCATCTATTCCTTTGTTGTCAAACGGAATATGAATAAATTTCTTGTTTTCGTTCTGAAGGGGTTCGGTCCTTACAGGTTTGAATAGACGGAAGGGCGCTACTTCAGCGATAATACTGCTTAGTGTGTACTCTGGGGTGCAAATATCAGGTCAACATAATTGTTTTTCTGTTTTCATGTATTGTTCGTGTGCGAAGAGATATATTTTCACAAAGCGGAAAGATCAATCATTTGGCAATCTGCTGTTCCTTTATAAATGCATGTAAGATGCCAACCAACGAAATGCATCGTATATTTGATCGACTATTTAGATCCCTTTCAGCACAGATAAATTGTAGTGAAAATCATCGAGATGGTTTGAATAAGCACCTAGATGCCTTAAACAAGTTTTTAGATAAAATTCCATCTAGATGAAAATATAAAGTATGTAGATGAAATGATGTTCGCTTGAAATGCTTTAAACAAATATCCAGATGCTTTTGTCAAGAATCTAGATGCTTTTAAAATTCATCTAGATGGAAAACTATTTTGACATGAATCGCCATTGATAAACGACTTCTAGTAATGTCCGAGTTATTCTCAATCGTAATGTACGAGCAGTGTTATCCGAGTTAAAAACAACGGCAGTAGAATACCGAAGGAACAAAGGAGAGAAATCCACAAAAATCGAAGTCCAACGAGAACACAGAAAACAATGGCACCAGACACAAAACAATGACGTTAGACAGACACAAAGTACAGAAATAGAAATCACAACATTCAAAACAAAGGCACTCACAGTGTGAACTCCAGTGAAACTGGGAGTGACATCAGGTACTCCGGAAGGGTAAACATGTCCTGCTCTGTTAACAGCACCCGTCACACTGTGAGTGAGTCGATCCAGGAAAATGTCAAAGCCGGTAGTCAAATCCGGGAAGACGTGAATCTAGCTGAAAATGTCCACTTTCATTTGAGATACTGACACGTCATATCTCTCAATGATGTTATGGTGACGGCCATAGAATTTCTTGAGGGATGAAATTAACATAGGTTGAACAAATCCCTGACTAAGCAGCTTTTGGGACAGTGTTTTTGCTCTCTTCAAAAAATCACTGTACAAACTACACGCTCGACAGTAACGAATCAACTGTGAAATGTACAAGTACAGGTACAAATATTTCTCCTAATATTTCTTTCAAATAATGTATTTGATAAATGAAATTTAGGATTAATCTGATTATGTCACACATAAAGTATAACTTCGGTTACAAAAGATACCAATGAGTGAAAACAAAAATTCTACGTTACCTGTTTTATTGGTTGAGTTAAATCTTTTGATGACATCCGAAATCTTCTCATTGGTTCTGTTGTTTTATCTTGTAAACTATCTTTGGTATCTGCCTCAAGAGTGGTAATTTTTTGTTGTGTGTTTCAGGTTTGGTTAAGCAATGCACGGAAGTCTTGATTTTGAGCAGTAGAACATTAACCTTTGTTTTCTTTTTTCATAACAAAATTCTTTATTGTACATACTATTGCTATTAACATATATCCGAGATCTATAGGGTACAGCGATAGACTGTATATTTTAAAAATAAATATCAGTATTTTGAAAGTACATTCTTATTAAATATACAATTTTTAGCACATAATACAATGTTATTACACATAATATATTAAAAATTCCCACCCTTTCCAGAAATTATTTTTATTGTATTTTTTCTAAATAACAAAAAACCAGCCCTTATATATTTTACTAGGAACAGAGAACATTATAACCCCCCCCTTTCCAATTGATATCCTTTCTTTATTAAGTCTGATTATTTTTTTTTCGTCTCTTTTTCAGAAAAATAAACGGGTAGACATATCCGTCAATAATCTAGACATGGGAGGTTATAGTATCTAATTTATGTTAGAAGCGTTCAACGTTTTATTGAATTTGTGTCATATTTTGTACTTTGCGACAGAGATGGAATGTGTGAACGTTTCTAGTTCCCTTTTTAGTTTTATTTTGTGATTAACTTTTTCATGTATCTCATGTTGAAGCCTTTCATTCTTTATTATTCATTAACATTCGCTATTTTGTAGTTAACTGAGCTGCAACTCTGATAGCTTCTTCCTTCAAATCCTTATTTTCACTTTTTCATTTGTCACACTTTCTAATTCTTGCTTTGAAATGTTGCAGTCATTTCTCACTTGAAACAAATCCTTTTCAACTTGAACAAGACCCTGACTTAAATTCAGTTTAACTGTAATAAGTTCCATCTGAAGTGAATTATATCTGTTTTGCAGATTGTGTATTTCTTGAGATGAACCATTTCCTTGGTTCAAATGATCCATTTGTTGCTGCAGAGATTTTACTTCATTGTTCAAATTCAGGATGAACAGTTCCATATGATGCACATTTTCTTCTTCTTGACCAAGTAAACCCATTATGTACAGATAATGTTGGTCTGTAAGTACAGTACTTCCTGTATTGTTTGGAGGTAGTAAGAATCCAGTACAAAAAGAAAATACTAGAAGTGGTGCCATCAGACACAGAAAACAGTTGTTATAGACCTTTGGGGAAATTTTCCTCAACATTTAAAAAAAAAATATTGATAGTCACTATTTTTACTAAGAAAGAATACAAGGATATACGGATGCTAGGTAGAATTTCCAAAAATGGGTTTTCTTTGAGACTTTCATGAAATTTACCAAATTTGGAATCAATTATTTTGAAAATCCAATTGGTGAAAATGATTGCCCTACTCGAAACAAATACTAACATTATTGTTGCTAGGTAGAATTCCAAAACAATAAGTGGTCTTTGACACTTTCAGGAAATTTACCAAATTTGGAATCAATTATTTTGAAAATCCAATTGGTGAAAATGACTGCTCTAATCGAAACAAATCCTAACAGTATGGTTGCTAGGTAGAATTCCAAAAAATAAGTGGTCTTTGACACTTTCAGGAAATGTGCCAAATTTGGAATCAATTATTTTCTAGATCGAATTGGTGAAAATGATTGCCCTAATAGAAACAAATCCTAACAGTATGGTTGCTAGGTAGAATTCTAAAAAATAAGGGGTCTTTGACACTTTCAGGAAATTTACCAAAATAGGAATCAAATATTTTTGAAATCAAACTGGTGAAAATGATTGCCCTAAAAGAAACAAATTCTAACAGTATGGTTGCTAGGTAAAATTCCAAAATATAAGTGGTCTTTGAGACTTTCAGGAAATTTACCAAAATTGAAATCAAATATTTTTGAAATTCAGTTGGTGAAAATGTTAGTCCTAATTGAAACAAATTACTACATGTGAGGTTGCTAGGTAGAAATCCAAAAAATAAGTGGTCTTTGAGACTTTCAGGATATTTTCCTAAATTGGAATCATATTTCAAAAAAAAAGATTCCCCGTGCGAGAGATGTATGCTCTCTATATTTTTCAGTTATGGTGTACTTGTGCGTGAGAGAATTTCTCATATGGATATACTATTGATACTTTCAAATTTTGGCATTTATTTGATTAATTTCGAAATGTAATCCAGACCACCTGTTTTAAGTGCCCACATCTCACTATTTTATAACGCCAAGTTTTCTTACATTCGACTTGATGAGTGCCCTGTGTTTGTCTATATGTTGTAGTTGTCCACTAGCTTAAGACACTAGTGCTTTTGTCGGGCAAAGGATGACAGTGATTGTAAGAGCACTTTGCCAGTTTAATTGATGTTTGTTGACAATCCCGCACCCATGAACAAGAAAGACATGGATGTAGCGTTGCTCGACAATTAGCAAAGAATTCCGCTTAAACCGGTGCTAGGGGCCGTCTTGAACTTACTATGAGGTATGAGCAAAGCTCATTGTTGAAGGCCTCATGGTGACTTCAAGATGAAGAACAACAATAAAAGCGTTGTTCCTTTGCTTGTTTTTTTACCATGTATTTGTAGAGACTTTGTCTCATGTGCATTTACTCCATATCCTTTTATTCACCATTCAGAATTCTAAGTATTCAAAATTTTATTTTTTCCAATTTCTTGTTAAAAAAAAGAAAGCATATGCTAAAAGTTAAAAAATATGAGTCTTTAACATTTTCAGGAAATTTACCAAAGTTGGAACCGGAATCAAAATTCCGAAACTTCATTGCACATCTGCAGACTTTATGCAACAATTCTATAACAAAATTAAATCCATAAATCCAAAAATGTAGGAGTTCCACTGAAAAGCTCACATGTTTCAAAATCGACATCTTGGGGCCTCTTGTTTGCATCAAGACTAATTAAAAAAATCCGAAAGCTTATTGCGCATCTGATGCATATATGCAACAATTCTATAACAAAATCAAAACATTTAATCCAAAAATGAAGGAGGAGTTCCACTGACAAGCTCACAGTTGTCAAAATAGACATTTTGGGGCCTCTTGTTTGCACCAAGACCAATATAAAAAAATCCGAAAGCTTATTGCGCACCTGCAGCATATATGCAACAATTCTAAAACAAAATTAAAACACTAAATCCAAAAATGAGCGAGGAGTTCCACTGACAAGGTCCATCTAACGGACAGACGGACAGACAGACGGACGGACGGACGGACGGACAGGACCAAAACAATATCCCCGCATTTTCTTCAGAAAAGTGCGGGGATAATAAAAGCAATGAATACAACCACCAACATTTTGAGAACCATTTAGTTCTTAGCAAGTTTCAAACCCTTCTTTTTATTTTGCACAGATACAACTGCCAGTATGATATATAACCATATTCCTAGTGTTACAATAATGTCACTATTTATTTAGTGCAATCTAAATTAAACATACTTGCATCACTAAGAAGGTATAGATAATTTTTTCAACAAAAAATTATAATATAAACTTTGTAACGACTTACTTCCTTCATTGCTCTCCGTATTTTAGATTCTTTGCTGACCCGAAAACTGATTTTATTTGAAATTTTGCAATATTTAAAATCTAAGAAAATTTGCTTTAAACTAAGGAGTATCGCCCTCGTGCATAGCTCTGTCCTCAGATGATTTTGGCTTTTTATTTAGATCTGTTTGGCTATTTGTTCTCTATCAGATTTTACAAATTTTTGGTTTTTGGTCTCCCAAATCTCCCCATAACAATAATAAACATTAACAGTCACACTGAAATAAAATTCATTTATATGTCCTATATGGTTCGACAGGTTACTTTCGACTTTGTGAAAAAGGCATATTATAAATGACCGTTAATATGGTATTGGTGTCAAACAAATTTCAAAGCTCAGAGTTAAGGAAATTCAAAATATTTAAAAATCAACATATTAGCCCATTAAAATTTGGTCGATTGCAGATAAAAGACCAACCATATAAAGTCTTTGAGTTTCAGCACTTAAAGAATTTTCGAAGTTAAAACAATAAGAGTTTTAAATCTAGGTATTTTAATTCATATTTTTCTCTAAATAAACCTTCGGCATATGTTGAAGTTTTTTTTCGCAATAGACGACTCTGTAGGTCAAGTACATCAAAATTTAAACCATTTGTTAGGTGCATAATGTGTGTTATAATTTCATTTTAGAGAAATGTAGCAGATTTCCATGATATATTCATAAAGGAAAACGATCATGGGCACCAGTATAAGAAAAGCAGCTATGAAGCAGAATGTAAAGTAAATCTATGACGGAGAATTATTTCTGGTGGACATGTTTTATTGAATCAAAACGGCACAATTAAATTTCATGACTACCATCTTACAATTGTTTTAGCAAAAGAATTGCCATAGGTTATAGATGTTTCTGAAGAAAGAAACTTTCTGAGTAATAATTGTGTGTGACCAAGGTATCAGTAGATGGAAGAATACCATACCATTCCGATATTCAAATGTCATCATCTTCTGTTAGAAGAGATAATCAAAATGTTTCAACTGATGGACAATGGAGAATTGAATTTTATGTAAGAACAGCTGAAATAAGACTTTGGAATTTCTATTGTCGCCTTGCAAGTATAGCCCACAAAAAAGGTAAACAAAGACAATAGACATTTTAAAGGGCAAAGTCGTCTCAATACGAGTTAGAAACGTACGCTCTTTGATATTTTACAGTAAGTTCGGCATTTGGTTATATAACAACCTACGACATTCACTAAAAAACTTAATTATCACCGACTTCTTGTTTTTTTTTAAATTGCAACCTTAAAGAAAGTTTCTCTGGGGCCTCTGTACGATTTAAAAAAATAATTGAGATTTCAAGACGAAAAAACATAATAGGTCGGCTTTTTAGATCACTTTCAGTAAAAAAATGAGATAATTTGCTACTACGCCAAAAAAAAAAAATTAATGATTGTTTTTTGCTTATGGAAATCTTTTATCTTGTTTATTGTCTCATCTTTAGTTAGTTATAGCATAGAATAATATAAAACATGTTCTGTGTTTAGTATATTTTATATTGAAACATCAAGCAGTATACTGGATATGAGACTAGAACTAGGGAAAATTTTTGCCACAAATATTAAATATGTACGATGTAACTTTCTTTCACGTTTTTCTTAATGCTGTAAATGTCTTGCAGAAACGACATCCGTGGAGAGACTTTTAAACATAATATGGCATTACGTTCAAAGACGTAATCTTTCCTGGTTTTCATAATGATCCAATCACAGGTAGTGGAAACCTTTGAGTTTTTGGGTTTTGGAAAGAGCCATATCGGTATGTTATGCTTTTCAGTGGAGACAATAAATGGAAGACCAAAACATACTATTAAAGAGCCGATAATGAAAAAGAAACACAAAGGATCCAAAAGTTACGACAATATTAGTTAACAACGGAGCCATCACGGGAGACATTCTCCTTAGTTTCATATAAAAAGATTCTGCGGTCACACGTATCTCGTAGCTCTGTTTAACAAAAATAAGTTTCATATGGGATTCAAATGAGTTTGAAGAAAAAAATATGTGGCAACTCGGTGCAATCAGTGGCAGTGATTTTCTCATTTAAGCATTTGCCAATGTACAGCCTCCTTATCATGGTCACCTGTTAGGGTATTCACCAGCCCAGTAATCAGTACTTAGGTGCCGATTCTATTTGGAACTTACAATATATAAATTTTTGTAAATTTTGTTGAAAACTAAGGAGTATCTCCCTCACGCAGAGCTCCTGTCCTTCGCTGATTTTGGCTTTTCATTTAGATCATATTGGTTATTTGTTCTCTGTAAGTTTATAAATATCTTTGAGTTTATGGTCTTCCATTGTTTAGATTTTATCTGCACTGAAGATACATTAGTTGTCGAACTACGCAGTCATTTTTATCACTGGGTCGATGCCACTGCTGGTGGACTGTTGGTCCCCGAGGGTATTCACCAGCTCAATAGTCAGTACTTAGGTGCTGACCCGAAAGTCGGTTCTATTTGGAGCCTTACAATATCTAAATTTTGTAAATTTTGTTGAAAAATAAAGAGTATCTCTCTCACGCAAAGCTCTGTCCTTAGCTTGTCTTTTCATTTAGATCATAAGCGTTATTTGTACTCTGTCGGTTTTAACAATCTTTGAGTTTATGGTCTTCCGAACGTTTAGATTTTATCTGCACTAAAGAGACATTAGTTGTCGAAATGCGCATATGCAGAATATAAATTCACAGTAACTTCGGTATTTAGTCTTTTTTTATTACTGGGTCGATGCCACTGCTGGTGGACTGTTAGACCCCGAGGGTATTCACCAGCCCAGTAGTCAGTACTCAGGTGCTGACCCGAAAGCCGATTCTATTTGCAACCTTACAATATCTAAATTTTGTAAATTTTGTTGAAAACTATGGAGTATCTCCCTCACGCAAAGTCCTGTCCTTAGCTGATTTTGACTTTTTATTTAGATCATATTGGTTATTTGTTCTCTTTTAGTTTTTAAACAATTTTGAGTTTATGGTCTTCCAAACGTTTAGATTTTATCTGTACTGAAGAGAAATTAGTTGTCGAAATGCGCATATGCAGAATTTAAGTTTGCAGTAACTTCGGTATTTAGTCATTGTTGTACGTATATCACTTTTATTATTTAAAAGGTTTTGTGGTAGTGCTAACGATTTGTTACGAGTATGAATGATCAATTTATAAGTGGGTAATTGTCAAACATATGTATAATTTTGTAAAGGATCATAATCTACAGGATTTCAACCTAAGGATTCCACTGTTAATCAGCTTATTAGTATATATCATACTATTATTAATAATTTACCTATACCTTTACATTGACAACTCTGGACGTCTGAAAACAAAATTTTACGACAAGCGTGATGATTTCGACTTTCCAATAGTGAACTTCCGGTTTTTGAGCAGTAATATTCCCACTTCTCCGGCATATGGCGTGTACATTTCACAATTCATTCGCTATTGCCGTGCCTGTAGTTCGTACAGCGATTTTGTCAACAGAGCGAAATTACTGTCTCAAAAACTTATACATCAAGGGTATGTTCAGTCACTGTTGCAATTGTCACTACAGAAGTTTTACGGTCGTCACCACGATTTGACAAACCATTACAACGTTTCGGCTTCACAAATGAGAACAGATATCTTTGGGTAGGTCCAGAGTTTGTTACCGGACTGACTAACACCGACTGTGACAAAACCGGACGTTTCACTGGCAGTGTGACGGGTGCCACGCGTGGAGCAGATCATGTTTACCCTTCCGGAGCACCTGATGATACCTCAGTTTTTCTAGGGGTTCACAATCCTAGTGCTTTAGTTTTGTGACGTTCTTGTTCTTTTTTGTATATTTGTTTTGTCTTTGTCATACTGTCTCAATTCATGTTGCTATGATTTGCCGTGATTTTGGATTTATGATTTTAGAATTACCCCTTTCCTCGTCCTTGCTTCGGTATTTGTTTGCCAATGTATTAGACTCTGGTAAAGATGTTAGGTTTGTTTTCTGTGATATTTCAAAAGCCTTTGATAGAGTATGGCATAGGGGGCTTTTACATAAATTGAAAAAAAATGGGATGAATGGGAATCTCTTCAATTGGATATTAGATTATTTAAGTGAGCGGCAACAAAAAGTTGTGTTAGAAGGGTTTTCTTTAACATGGGGAGATATAACTGCTGGCGTTCCCAAAGACTCAGTCCTAGGTCCCTTTCTCTTCCTGCTGTATATTAATCATATAACAGATGGTATCACAAGTAATCTGAAGTTATTTGCAGATGATACTTCTCTTTTTTTTGTAATGAATTTATTTGCAAGAATTATCATGTAAAATATTTACACACAGATATCAAAAACCTTTTTCATAGTCTTAGGTAGTATGAAATAAAAAGCAGACAACTTAAAAAGCTTCAAAAGAACAAAATTTGTAGTACTTACTTACTAAACAATATAATTACATATTAATACGAAATTGTTGTGCACACTATAATACACAGCCCATTCGTGATGTGCACAACACAAATATATATATATATATATATATGCGTCTGAAATCAAAGACCAACTGAGTTAGAGTTTTAGGATGTGATATTATCGAGAACATCTTTCCACTGAGGAATTTGACCATTACAATTTGAGTGACACGCAACACTACATTTGAATTTCACTGTTGCAGATAAGGCCCCATTTCGATGAATTTACATCCCGTCAGTGCAACTAAAATTTGGAAAACCGCTGCCGAAATATTACTTCCTCGGAGGGATGTACAAGACTGGAGATTGGCTAGTAAATTTCCTGTCCCTGCCCATTTGGCCCCGTGATTGATGGATCTCGCTGGAGCAGCAGGGGG